>CAUYQG010018666.1:0-163501 GCA_963574415.1 Tarsius wallacei
TAACTCTGACAGCAACATAAAGTGTGACCCAGAGCAATGAGAGAAGGGTAAGACGTTAACACAACAGTCTAGGAGAACAGGGGCAGAGCACACAGGATAATGAGGTGGACTGTATCAGGGAAGACTGGTAGCTTGGGCAGGACACAGTGGCTCACGCCTGTAATCCCAGCACTTCAGAAGGCCAAGGTGGGAGGATCTTTTGAGCCCAGGAGTTCAAAACCAGCCTGGACCTCGTCTCTACAAAAAAATCAAAAAACTTAGTCGTGGTGGCATGCTTCTGTAATCTCAGCTTCTCAGGAGGCTGATGTGGAAGGATCTCCTGAATCCAGGAGGTCGAGACTGTGATGAGCCCTGATTATGCCACTGCACTTCAGTCTGGGTGACAGGGTGAGACCCCATCTAAAAAATTTTTTTAAAGCAGATATAAAATGTACCCCATCTGTGCCCATAGCTCTTCTTGTAACAAAGCAGACGTGACAGACTCACATGTACCTGTAGTTGAATATTAAAAAAGACATCAGTGCCCTGAGAGAGGGGCAGTAAAGTGGAACAAAAGATGATTTACAGCAGGAGGGAGTGAGTCAGACTTGCTGGAGGAAGGACATTTGAGCTAGGTTAGTAAAGGAAAGGCATAACCAGACTCTGAGAGAAGAAAGGACAAGCAGATAAGTTTGGCTGAAGGATAAGAGGAACAGTGAGGGAAGACAGAAGTCAAATGATGCAGGGCATGACTTTCCAGTATATTAAATTTGATTCTTAAAACAGCTCTAATATGCTTAGAAAATGTTGCAGCAAACATAAAAATTGTATGTATCTCTGCATGGTTTGAACATAGTGTGTCAAATGACTTGGATATAGTTTCCTTTATTATTATATGAAATATTTACATTTTTTTCAGGCAGAAGCTGACAGCATTGTGACTTTGCAGGCATTTAGAGATAAATGCGAACCTCTTTTTCTCTTTAGTCTTGTAAGTATAATATTTATTGTCTCAATTGTATTGTCAGGTTTCAATTTGCAGCTAAAGCATGAGTAGCATTGTAAATTACCATAGAACTGTTTGAAGATGACAGTAATTGTACATTGTTTGTTTTACCTTTTCTTGTTTATTAATATATTTTGTAATTTGACCTCTAGGAGCTTATAATGAATTGGGGAGATTAGATTATTATACACTGAGGTGATTAGGAAAAAAAAAGATAGTGTTTACCTTTACTAAGAAAATTGTCAGAAATTTGTACAATGAATTATTTACAGGAGTAAAACATTGGGAATTTCTTAGATACTTAGTAGGAAGGAAATGGTTATAAATAGTCATGTATACCCATATAAGGACTCATCTGATTTTGTAATACATATTACTCTTATCTCTGTATTTACGAATGCGGAGAAAGAAGACAGGGAGTATATTCACCAAAACATTATAGCAGTTTTCTATGTATGGGGGAAAGGATGCATAATTTCAGGTTTTCTTCTTTATAATTTTTTATATTTTCCAAATATCCTGTGATGAGTACACAACTTTAATAATCAGCAACACATAATAAGGGTTATTTCCTAAAAGCGGAGTATACAATTATGTGCTAAATTGTGTGGCATGTAGTGTAGCTGTTACAGACATAGAGAACTGGGATAGTAAAGAAAGAAAGGCCTCAATGAGGGGTTAGATAGGACTTGAACTCTTCCTCTGGTGTAGGATACTTATTTTTTGATATTAAACATATGTACTAAAAATGACACTTGTAACTTGTTGCTTCTGTTAAGCAATACTTTTGCAACCATGTCAAAGAATTGAATTCCTGGGTTAACTGAACGAAAAAGATGCATGGTAGATCTGGCTCTAATCTGAGTATGTAGAAGTTGATGGTTTAGATGGGGGTTCAATCCACTTTTCTTGCAAAGGACCAGATAATAAAAGTTTTTAACTTTATGAAAATACAGTCTCTGGACTGGGTTGTGGTATGCTGATCCCTGGGCTAGATGACATTGGGCTCATTAGGGAAACAGTGAGTAACTACAGAAAGGTAGAAATGGGCTTGCTGGGCACATGGAACAGTGAGAAGATTCTAGCAGCAGGTAGCAGTAAGCATGGGAAAGAAGACTGAGCAGGTGGAACCCCATGGAGAGCATGGAGCTCTGGCATAGCCATCATCCTGCTGGCTTAGTCCAGTCTAACCAGTAGTCCCATGCCCACTCTCCTTAAACAGACCATCCAGTTCATGTTTTCTAATCCCTGCAATCAATGCCCAACATTTAAGTTCATACTTCCTGCCAGCCATTTTTAAAATTCACGTGCATATTTGTTACATGAACATATTGTATAGTGGTGGGGATTGGGTTTCAGGTGGCCCATTACCCAGATAGTGAACACTGTGCCCTGTAGGTAGTATTATCCATCCTTCTAATACTCCTTCTTTGTCACACCTAGTTCTCCAATTCTTTCCCTATCTTCCATACCCTTTCTCTGTGTGATATCTGGAATTGATACAGGCAATTAACAAACTTCCTAAGATTTTTGACTAAAGTCCTGAGCTTTTGCTTGTCTTCCCTTAATTCTGGCTTATACCTTTGGACATTTTTATGCAGCTCAAAAGTGATAACTGTTTTTTTCATATTGTGGAGTAGAATTGGTGCTTCCTCCACTTTCTCTTACTTCTTCAATAGCTGTTTTTTTCTGATTATTAGAGGTCTATTTTATTTGGCTAAATCTCCTTTTCTTCCACCTCACTCTTGTCATTTACAGACCTTCCAATCAGCTTTGTTGATGAGTGAAAACTTTGGCTTGGGGTTCAAAGTTTTACTCTCAGACTTAAGTGTTGCCATCACTGTGGGGACTTCAGGATCCACAATGGCAACCTGCCCAATATCCTGGCCTCTCAATTCTTGACCTCCTTACTGCTTTACTTTTCTTCCAGTAAACTTCATCTAGTTACTTCTGCAGTCATGCCTCAGACCTTATATCCATTGCTCTACATCCATAATCATTAAAGACTCTAATTTTCTGATCACAAAACCACCACCAAGCCTACTGTTTTTGTTTCCTGAGTTGGTGTCTCACTCTGTCGCCCAGGCTGGAGTACAGTGGCACACTCACAGTTACCGTAGCCTTGACCTTCTGGGCTCAGGTGATCCTTCCTCCTCAGCCTTCCAAACATCTGGAACTACGAGCATGCACCACCACACCCAGCTAATTTTTCAATTTATTGTAGAGACGAGGTCTTGCCTAGTTGCCCAGCCTGGTCTCAAACCCCTGGGCTCAGGCAATCCTCTCACCTCAGCCTCCCAAAGTGCTGGGATTACAGTCTTGAGCTACTGCACCCTATTGTTGGTTTATTCAAATATTCCCACAATGGTCTTTCATACTGGTCAGATTTCTTAACCGTTAACAATTTCATTCCAACAAGTTTCAGCAGGAAGGCCTTTCTCAACGGATATTAGAAAACTCACAGAATTGGTGAAAAGATTCCCTTTAGTGAGAAATGGTAATTAGAGTTTCAGGTTTCATTTAAATCTTTCTCAGCTAAATCCTTCTCATTGGCCTTTGAATATGATTGTATCTTTTCAATTAAAAAATAATAGTTCTTTTTGATATTATACCCCTCTCCAGCTACCACTCATTTCTCTTCTTCACTGCACAGCTAAATTGCTTGGGAGAGTTTCTGTATTTAATTTTGTTTCTTTTCTTTCCCTTCCACTAACTCCTCAACTCATTTCATCTGATTTTTATCTGATTATTCTACCAAAATTGTTGAGGTGCTAATGTATCCAGCCTGGGCTAAATATAGTAGGCATATTTAGGTATTTATCATTTGCACCTCTCAAATGCGTTAAACATAATGACCATGCCCTCCTTTTTGAAACATTTGCTTCTTTACGCTTTTGTGACTTGGTTTTCCTTTCACCTCCTGGATGCTCCTCCCTTCTGTCTCTTTCACAGGTTTATTAAATATTGACATACCATATTATATACTCTCCTTAGAAAATTTTCTCTACACACATGTTCAATCATCATCACCTGGACATTAATAAATCCCATTGACATCTTTAACTAAATCCTATACTTTGAGCTCCAGACTTGTGTTTCCAACTGATGCTTTGACCTGTTGACTTGGTTTCCTCAACAGCATCTCACGGCGAACTCCAGACTCTCCTTCCCACAAAACATGGTCCTGTTCCTGTGTCTCCTCTTTTGACAAATAACATCATAATTTATAATTTATCCAGTTTCCAAGTGAGTAACTGGAGTCATCCTTGTGACTTTTCTTTGCATCACACCCAATCAAAACTATACCTTAGACCTGTCAATTTTCCCAAGTCTCCCTTATACTCTTTATATCCATCAGTCCCATCTCCACCATCACTGCCTCTGACTGAGTGACCACCATCTCTCATCTTCATTTCTACAGTAGCTTCTAATGTTTATACCAGTGTTCTCCCTTGCTTCCCCTCTAGTATTTTCCCACACAATAGAAGATATACTTTTTATGAGCAACAGTTCTAATCTTGTTCACAGCCTCTGTTTAAACATTCTGACTGTACTTAGGTAAAGGCTACATCTTTCACGGCCCACAATGTTCTGCTTGTTTGGCCTCCTACTAGGTCTCCGGGCTTTATCTCATACCAGGCTTCCCCTCACATTGTCACCAGGCCCCTCTACTTCTCTTCCAGCCTTAGGACCTTTGTATCTGCTATTCCTTTGGTATGGAATGCTCTTCCTTCTCCTTTTTGCCTAGTTCTGTTTCACCCATCTTTCATATTTTAAACCAAGAATCATTTCCTAATATCGATAAGTATCTTCCCTGATCTCCTTGACCAGAACACGTTCTGTGAGTGCTCTGAGTGCTCTGTACCACTCTTAATAGCAGCTATCATGGTTGCTATTTCATGTGTGTTTCTGTTTTTGTAGATTTTTAAAAAATTAATTAGGTCAAATGCCAGACCTATTGTTCCTTCCCATTATGCCTGGGAATCTTTCAAGTTTGAAGCATGGATGATTAAGGGGAGGTTACATGGGACACCTTGCCACAAGCTGCTAGAGGACTTCGTCATGACTTTGGGTGTAAGAAGACAGCCAAAGAGCTGAGTTTTCCAAATCAAATCAAACTTTCACACCATTAGCATATTAATTTAAAAATGGTGAATACAATAGCTTTTTAAAAGAGGATTGGTGAGGATGGGAGGGTGCTGAGACTTTAGTTCAGCTTAAGTGTTAAATCTTGACTTATTCTGCGAATACAAGTTCCCTCATATTTTCTTTTCCCCTATAGAATGGCAAAATTATTGCAATGATTCAAGGCGCAAATGCACCACTTGTTAATAAAACAGTTATTGACTTGATCAATGAGGAGAAGAAAATTGCAGCAGGTGAAATGGTTCGTCCTCAGGTACTATTTTGGAATAAAAACTATTTTAGTTTTTAAAAACTGTTACCTTTTTGATGCTTTCCTAAAGCTTGTTTTCTAATTTTATAACTGTCTAGATGTCTAAATGATACAATCTTTCTGGGAAGCATTTTGACAATGTGTATCAGAAATGTGATAATGAATTTTTTTACACAGTTTATAGAATAATAGAAAAGCATAGTCACAACTTTCCTGGAAGCTAAGAACCCTGGTCCTTCCTGATATTTCAATTTTTGAATAGAATATTAACTACTTGTTTGAGAAAGAATTTTTATCAGTTAAAAAGATATCCTTCTGTTCCAAATTTACTAAGACTGATAGTCAAAAATGAATCTTAAAACTTATCAAATGCCCTTTTTGTCTTTACTATGAAAATCGTGCATTTATTGCTTTTTATTTGTTAATTTCTGCTTTGTTCTTATTTTATCTCTCATGATATTCTTATTTTTTAAGGTTTTTGTACTTTTACCCTTTTCGTATTGCACATAGGCATTATTTCTACCACCACCATTTACAGATCTTCCTTACTGTATTTCAGTGGAAGGCTGGGGAAAGTAGCTTCAGAAAAATGCAGGCATCTTTCCCCTTCACATTCTCTCTCTTAGGTTATAAATATTTACTTGAAATAAAATTTCTAAAAATCCATTCACTATCATGTTACAACATAACTGTTCTACTTGCCTTTTTCATAGTATAATGAAATTATGTTAGACTCCGAAGATGCCGGGGGATCACATTATGAAAGAGTTTGTAAGTAAATTCACTTCATAGTTATGGCACAGGTTTTCTGTAAATGGGTGTTCATTGCAGCATCACTTGTTGCAGCAAAACTTTGGTAACAGCAGGGACTATTTGGATAAATGATGATTGTGCCTTGCAAGACTCAGCTATGAAAAAGCACCCTCTTTTGTTCACTCACCTCACCTTTGGTCTCTGGGCCTGGAGACTTTCAGAGGTACACAGGAAAATGGGCTCCTGTTTCCAGTGACTAATCTGGACAGTAGCTTCCTATTTCATCCTTCATCATCTTCCAAAAATTTGTGGAAATAATTTCTTCCTTGATGACCCATGCTCTTGGTTTACTTTGTAGTTAAGAATTTCATGCTTTCCCTGAATTCTCTCTCTCTCTCTCTGTGTGCGTGTGTGTGTGTATGTGTGTGTTTATGTGTGTGTGTTCATTCTCTGGAAGAAGCAACCAGCCATACTCAGTGAGCTATCTTGCACCAAATGTTCACCATAAGAATGCAGATGGAATCATTGGTAAATCTGTCAGTTTGTAGCGTTTACTTTCATAATTCACAGTTGAGACTTCACTGGTGATATTGTGCTGGATGGAATATGAATGTGATTCTAATGCATGTGAACTGCATGTAAACCATCCATGCCTACCTACTTATTTTTTTGACTCTTTATTAAAAACTCTTGTGAATGTTTCCCCTGCATAAAAATATAGAAACTGCAGTTTGATTCCAAGTAGAAACACTTTAGTAGTTGAAATGCCATAGTAAATACACAGTTATCAATAGTCAGAAATTCACTGAGCAATAGGGATTTACATTGCTAATTGCTAGATTCTTCATTTTCTCAATTTTGTGCCAAGAAAGTGAAATTCTATTTTCTTTTTCCCTAGCAAAAATATATAACATTGCTATTATCAAACCTGATGCTATGATTAATAGAAAAAGTAGAGAAATTAAAGAAAAAGTAAGTAATATTTTTAAACAATGGTTTAAATTAATTCCCAAATAACAACCTCTCAGTTGTTAGTTTGGAGATAAACTTATGAATTAGAGTAAAATAGAATATAATGCACTACAGAGGTTAGGTATCACCAATGGCTCTGAGAATTTAATGTCTTTACAATGGCTAAGTCTACTCCTGTACCCTTCTATGAATAACCCGGATCTATGAGCATCCTATATACATTGTAAAAATTATAGATTTTTAATTGGACTGTAACAAATATTCTTTCTTAATTATGTACAATGCAACCTTGTTATGTACTCTCATTAATTTGCTTTATTCTCTGTACATTTGTTTATAAATGTATGATTCTTTTCTGTACACTATAGTATAAGGATGAATTTAATATTTTGCTTTAGAGCTCAAGTAAATCATTCATAAAGAAAAAAATTACATTTTAATTCAGAAGTCAGCAAACTTTTCCTGCAAAGGGTCAAATAGTAGCTATTTTCGAGTTTGCCTGGCACCTGGTCTCTGACAACTGCTTAACTCTGACATTCTATCTAGATAGCAATAATAAACAATATGTAAGTGAATGAGTGTGTCTGTGCTCCAATAAACTTTATTTGTAGAAACAAGTGGTGTCCATATTTTGACAGCAGGCTGTAGTTTGCTGACCCCTGAACAATAAGTGACTTTGTGTTGAAATAATAAAATTATACTGAAATTTGAAAGCATGTTGCCTGTGCAATAGAGGAGATCACAAAGGAAGTTGCCAGGAGGGGTTGGATATCTGTTGATGAACTTCCCATCATGCTTTCGTTCTTCAGCATTAGCTTTGATTAAACTACAATACAGTAAAAAGTCCACAGGCCATGGGACATATACTATCTTTTCCAATTACAAAGGAGGAACCCCTCAGAAAACAAAACTGAGTTAACTTTTAGAGGGCGGGCTCCTTGCAGTACACTAGGAGTTTTTTCCTCTAGATCAAATGGTCAACTAACATTTTTTTTCTTTTCTTTTAACAAATTTTTTTTTAAGATGTGGGGTACAATTCAGGGTTAGATATACAAATGGTCATTGCATAGGTAAAGTTTGAACCTCACTTTGGTCCCCACATCACCTGGTTTGAGATCAAGTACCCTTACTGATGAAGTGTTCCCCGCTGCCTGCTCCCTCCCATGGCAGTTTCCCATTACTGCCAATCCCTTTCTTATAGTATGCATTATGTTATCTGAAAGTTTTGAGAAGTTTGTGCCACAATTTGTGGAAGAAACATCCAAAGTTGTGGCAAACAGGTGACCGGCTCCTCCACCATGACAATGCACCTGCCCACACAACACTGAGTGTTCAGCAGGTTTTGACCAAAAATGGCATGACCCCAGTGCCCCATGCTCCCTACTCACCAGATCTCACCCAAAGCAAATTTTTTTTGTTTCTCTGAATGAAAAAGTCCTCAAAGGGAAACATTTTGCCGATGTGGACGAGGTGAAACAAAAAAACGGCAGAAGCCCTAGGAGGCATAAAAAATGATGAGTTCAAAAATTGTTTTGAGCAGTGGAAAATACATCTCAATAGGTGTATTGCATCAAATGGAGATATTTTAAAGGTGACTGAAGTTGAAACATATAAGAATAAATATACAATTTTTTATAAATGAATTCCATTTTAGGGAGTTCCCCCCTTGTATATGTTGATTTAATGAATATAACTCTCTGAGTACAGCCCTTCTTTTTTCCAGATTCTGGTGTGTATGTGGAGATGGGGAAGGTCACCAAACTGTATCCCATTCTGTCATGCATTGCTTACACTTTATAGAGTATATTAAAGATAATACCACATGTCATTGACTTGCTGTTTCCTATTAAAATATGTGTTAAAAGCCACAATGGTGAAAGTTTTCACCGTTACATAGTTCTTTGAGTTGAGACAATGCTATTAATCATCAGTTTATTTTAACTTATTCTAGCATAATAAACAACATTTCAGAGGCATAGTGAATATCTACTAAATACCTCACCTCATTGGAATACAGTAAAGACAGTAAAGGGCTACATAACAGGACAGAAAAAAATAGGGAATGTTTTGAGTGAAAAGGAAATGAACACATTGCATTTTTAAGCTATAATAAAGGAAATGTTATCCAGCTTGAATGCTGCTTGGATTTTATTTTCTCTTGTCAGATGCTTGCAACTTAGCAAAGATGTGATTCGAATTTTTAGAAACTGTTCAAATTGGAATGTCAGTTAGTCACTAATGTGCAAGTAATGTCTTGCGATATCAACAAAGCTGATAGAACTAGCAGAGTGCTTGCGTAGAAGCAGAAGGTACTTGGCACTGGATACTCGCAAGTCAAATGGAGCCCATCATTGGTATCATTTAAGATAATTACTGAGTTACTTTCAACCCAGGTTCCACTTGTATTTCATTGTTTTTAATACCTCATTGGTCTTGCCATATTTACCTCAACACTTTTCTTTGCTACATTTATTACACTTGAGTGGCGTGCAAACTGAATTTTGTCATTAAATTAAATTTTTATTAAAACAGGCAAATCTTAAAGTTTATTTTTCCTAATAGTTTGGACATTTTTGTTGCTATAAGAGTAAGTTGTACTAGATTATGAGTTATAACCTTCACAAATTAAAGCATGGAAAAAAGAAAGTTAAAACAATTTGTAAACAGATGTTTAAGAAGTATTGATAAATTTATCTTTATGAATGATTCATAAATCTATGATATATTTCCTTGGAATTAAGTTCTTACATTATGAAGCAATTCTCTTTAATAGAAATATTTCAGAATATCTTGTTCAAATCTTGAAACAAGATATCTAGAGGTTATGAAAGGGTCTTCTTTGCTTGTCAGTTTCTGAACCACTATGGATTTTGCTGAAGTCTTTATATAAAGTGCATTGGAATCTGGATGGTTTGTTCAGCTCAGGAAACAAACATCCTTAATTTGTTTTACATGTTGTCCCACGGCACATCTGGTTTTGACCTTACTCTCTAATGGAAGATTACCAGTGCGGGATTTGTCATAGAGGCAGAGAATAAGACAGTGCTCACTGAAGAACAAATTATCACCTTCTATAGTCAAATAGCGGACCAGGTAAGAAAGTTTAAAAAAAAAAGGCCACAGTGTATTCAAATACTGTCAATTCCTATAAGCTTTAGACCTTCATTACAGAAAAGCAAATGAGTAAGTCTGACCAACTAAATGGTATACCTGTTTGGTGTCCATATCATGGTGATGCTAACAATGGTGGCTCTGAAGAAATCTCCAGTAAAAATAATGGTTGCCAACCAATACTGGATGGTCCAATCGTGTTTTGTTGAATTGAAGATCTTCGTATGTTCTGTCCTCCAGGATTCCCTCCATCAGTCCTCTGAAAGTGAATATCCAGTCTTTTCCTGTAGATTTTTATCCTAGGTGGAAGGCCGCTTGTCATCAGCTTCACAAGAATGCTTTAACCATTTCTTTACCTAAAGGCCTTTCTCTCAGACTTTTTGCCTGGGGAAATATAATAGAGGTAGTGCTGTGTATTGAAAAGTGTACTGGCTTGGGAGTCAGGAGACCTGGATTCTAGAAATGTACTGTCCAGTATGGATATATGTGGACATTTCAAATTCATAGAGATTAGATAACATTAAAAATTCAGAGTCTCCGTTGCATTAACCACATGTCAAGTGCACGATAGCCATTTGTGACTACTGTGTTGGAGAGGGCGGAAGAATGAACATAGCATGGTCATTGTTACAGAATCTTTTATGGAACAGCACTTTGTAGAACTACTGGTACCACTCAAACCATGTTCCTTGGCCCCAGCTTCTACATGTGTAGAAGAAAAAGGCTAGACTAGCTGCATAAGTGTCAACTGCGAACTTTTAAGAAAATTCAATTCCTTGGCCCTATTCCTAACTTTCTCAATCAGAAACTCTGGGATTGGGTTCCAGAAATAAGTGTTTTAACAAGCCCTCCAGATGACTTGGAAGCATCTTAAAGTTTCACAATTGTTGTTAGACTATTTTTAAGATCAATTCCTGCTAGCTGTGAACCTCTATCCCTCAAAATCCTAGGATACTAGAGCCTGGGAATTGTAAGGAGAAGGAAGTGATAAGGAGAAATTTGTTAAAGGATACACAATTACCCTGACCTGATCACTATGCATCATATATATACATATACATTAATATAATATACATTATATATATTAATATAATATACATTATATATATATCGAAGCATCACTGTGTAACCCATTAACATGTAAAGTTATTGTTTGTTAATTTTTTAAAAATTGTATTTGTTAACAGTTGTATAAGGGTAACATTCCCTTTTCCAGTGGTCATGAAGGGAAAAATTTCACTTGACTTGGGTGGTGGCCCCATTTTAGTCCATCCATCTTGGGTACCTGAAGCAAACAGATTATCTTTTTATTTTGCAGCCTGACTTTGAAGAGTTCATCTCTTTGATGACAAGTGGCTTAAGCTATGTTCTAGTTGTATCTCAAGGAACAGAACAGTCTATCTATGAAGATATTGAACCTCAGTCTGAGACTGAAGCCAAAGAACCATCTGAGGACCAACCTGAGGTTAAGATCACACCTGGAGCAATGAAGAAGAAGCGATATAGGTAGCTCAAGATCAGGAATTTTATTATTTATGGTGTGTTATTAGGTATGAAGTATAATGTCCAAATATCTCAAAACCTAGGGGCAAGTGTTTCTATGTTGAAGCCACGAGTGTTCATTCCTGTCAATCTAAAATATTGTATATTGAGAAGGGTTGGGTTGCCCTGAACATTTATGTCAAGAGTATTAGGAAAGAAGGAATTTTCTCTTCTTATCTTTCTAAAGCTGAGTTCATCGGTCTGGATTCATGGACTGGGACTTGAGGAGTACATTAGAACCATGCATAATCCCTCCCACCAGTCTCTTGCTCTCCACCCTCCCCTTCCACTTTCTCTGGGCCCTAAAGATAAGAAACAAGTCAGTGGTTATAAATTGCTGAAAACAGCATGATTGTATATTCTTACTGATGGATTTTAAGTACTTGAAAATGAACATACATAATTTGCATAATTTTGGTTTTATGTGCTACTGTTTGTGCCCTTTAGTCCTCAGAGAATCGTGGCTCATGCCTGTAATCCCAATATTTTGGGAGGCAGAGGCGAGAGGATTGCCTGAGCCTAGGGATTCAAGACCAGCCTGAGAAACTTGGCAAGACCTCACCTCTACAATAAATCAAAAAATTAGCAGGGTGTGGTGGTGCATGCCTGTAGTTCCAGCTACTAGGAAGACGGAGGCAGAAGGATCGCTTGAGCCCAGCAGGTTGAGGCTGCAGTGGTCATGAGTGTGCCACTGCACTCCAGCCTGGGCAGCAGAGTGAAAGTCCGACTCAAAAAAAGAAGGAAAAAAAAAAGGCTGAGAGAATCCAGAGTTTAGCACAGTTATCAGAGCTGTCCCTGAAAAAAGTTGGTTGAGCAGGAACATACTTAAAGTATCTGATTCTTGAGGCTTCATGGGATGTGTCTCCCCTGCTTGGTAGCCTACTGCATTGAATTTTCTGACTGGGAATCTCCAGAACATTTCATGTTGTCTTATTAATGAATTGTAGTGACTTTTCTTGAGTGACTACGTCTGTTGTTTCTTTGCAACGTCTTACATTTTAGGTAGTGGGAAATCCTAATAACATACAACATTGTCAGGTTTTACACAGGATAAAGGGACTCAAAAGGTAAATCAACTCTTGTCAAAGCCTTTGGAAACAGAAGTAGTTACTTTCAGGGATTTAAAAAATTTCTTTAATGACAATGATGGGCAGAGGGAAGGTTTGGGTGTGGTGTGTTAGGCTTAAAAGAATGCCGGATTTTGCCAGGCATGGTGGCTCAAGCCTGTAATCCCAGCACTTTGGGAGGCAGAGACAAGAGGATTGCCTGAGCATGCGGGTTTGAGATCAACCTGGACAATATGTTGAGACTTTGTCTCTACAATAAATCAAAAAATTAACTGGGTGTTGTGGTGCACACCTGTAGTTCTAGCTACTTGGAAGGCTGAGGTGGAAGGATCGCCGGAGCCCAGCAGTTCAAGGCTGAACGTGCCACTATACTCCAGCCTGGGCGACAGAGTGAGAGTCTGACCAAAAAAAAAAAAAAGAATGCCAGATTTTATACCAGAATTTTTTGAACCATTCAAAAAATATATTTTGTGAAATACTCGTTAATGTAACTGGTATAAGACTAGTCACTATTCCGTTGGGGCTATCGTTTGGATAACAAGTCTCCATTACATCCAACTTTGAGAAGCATCAATTGTACCTACGTAACAGCAGAAACACTTTACCAATTTAATTGACAGGGTAGGAGTGGAATGAGATGTGTAAACCCTACTTTGGCACAGTATGCAGTATTTTCTTTCTCACCTTAGATACTCATTTGCCTTTTGCTCATGTCTATCCCAAGCAATGGCCGCAAGCAGGCAGCATAGGTTGGTTAGAGCATGCTGGTTTGGTGCTTATTCTTGTTTTCCCAGCTCTCATTCTGGAGAGAGAGCCTAACAGGTGCTGTCAGTTCCATCTGACATCTTTTAAGTAGATCCAGAACCTAAAGGATTAAGGACAAAAAGTCTCAACCCCCGCACTTGCTTGCTCTCCCCACTGAGTGATGGAGGATGAAGGATGAGACAGAAGAGAGGTTAAAGGAAGAGCAGCAATTTGACTGGAAGTGATTAGTGACCATCTCCCATCCCCCCATGAAGAAGAACTATGTTCACAGCAGCAGAGCCCCAGGACTTTGACTGCTGGTTATTCCTACAGGGGCAAACACAGCTTGTGAATCCACGGGGCCTGGGGAAACTTTCTCCATGCCATTGATGGTCCCCTGCTCCAGCGGTTGCAGGAGGCAGAAGTCAGGGAGGAAGAGCAAGAGAGATAGGACACAAATACTCTTATTTTTCATTCACATTCCAGATTCCTTCATGATGGCTTTTTTTTTTTTTTTTGAGTTGGAGTCTCACTCTGTCGCCCAGACTGGTGTGCAGTGGCCGCTCCCGGCCACCGCAGCCTCGACCTGCTGGGCTCTGGCGATCCTTCCGCCTCAGCCTTCCAAGTAGCTGGAACTACAGGCGTGCGCTACCACGCCCTGCTGATTTTTTGGTTTTATTGTAGAGATGAGGTCTCGCTTGCCCAGGCGGGTCTCGAACCCGCGGGCTCAGGCAATCCAGTCACCTCAGCCTCCCAAAGGCGCGGGATTACAGGCTGAGCCACCGAGCCCGGCCATGATGGCTTTTTAACACATTATTTGTATGTCTGTCTCATTTGTCTGCCTATGTACCAAGAAGTCAAAGGACAATGTCATTTATCTTTGGTTCCCACTCTTTCTACAGATTAGGAAGGTGTGGTTAGCTACATTGCCTAAAGTTGTACATGTAGATACTAGCAGTCTTCACTCGTTCATTCACTCATTCTGTTATGCATCGAGTCACTCATCTAATATTTATTGAAGCCCTACTGTATGCCAAGTCCCAGAGATACAAAGGAGGGGGAGAATTAGATGACGACCTCTGAGGTCACTTTCAGGATGAAATCTTTATGATTGGGTAAAGGTGACATCTCCTACCTCGGATAATATATTGCATTTCTCTGTCCACAGAAAGTGTCTCTTCTATTCTTTGTAGCCTATTTGTACCTATAAAAAGTCGTAGCTTTAGAGAGTTAGTTTTTTTTTTCTTTTACAAAATTTTCATTTAAATGAAAGATAATAGACACCGTTTCCAAAATAATTTTTAAAGGTGTAACTGGGATCAGAGCAGTCTGAATTCTGTACCTTGACTCTCTACTCTCATCTCCAGTGCTTTCTTGCCTCTCTAGAATAAAAGGGAACCTGCACCAATAAGCAACTGGCTATAGCTCAAAAGAAGGTGAGGGTGGTGAGGTGTTTTCTCCATTGAGATCTTGAGGAATTCCTGAGCTCCCCAAGAGGCAAGAACCTAGAGATAACCATAGACCTTGAGAAGAAGAAACAGACTTGTGATTTCCAAGGAGAATGTTGATACTAAACTTCCTAGGTCTTCCTGACTCCTAAACGGCCAAGATAAAAGACCAGTAGTGAATTTCCTACTCTTGAAGTCTACCTTTCTGGGGACTTTTAAAAATTGTTGCTATAGGGAATGATGACCTGCTGACTTCTATAGCACAGGCTCAGAACCTAGAGGTCACATTGCCTTCCAGCTAAAGGATTTCCACCACTTAATACACCAAAAATCAGACCCAAGCCCCAGAGAGCCAACAAGGAAAAATGACTACCCACGTAAGGGAGCCTAAAAACCAGGGAAAGGAAGATATACACATTTCACAACATGAGCCCAGTAAAAAAGAACTACTTAGACACACACACACACAAAAAAAAATCCTTAAATAAAACAATTAATTAGACTTGAGATCCAGTGCCACATACACATTAAGAAAGGCTTTCAAATTTGAATTATAAAAATCATTATTTGAACTATAAATTCAGTGGAGAATGAGAGGATATGATCATCTTTTGAGATTCGGGTTAATGACTTGGAAAATCAGATGCAAAATATAGCTCAAAGTACAAGGAAAAAAATGAGACAGACATTATGAGAGCAGAAGCTAGCAATCTGGATAGTATATTGAGGGGACCAATGTACTAACAAAGAGAAATTCCATACAGAGAAAAAAGAACAGATGGTCGCACTATCATTCAACAAATAATGGGGAAATTTTTTTCCACAGAATAAAGAAATACATGTGTCTGCCAATTGCAAGGGCTTGCAACTATCTACCCTCAACTGATGCAAAAAAATTAGCAAATACAGGCACATCCTGGAAAGAAACACTGCACACTGTTTCCAGACAGAATAAGCAGTTGTATACTTAATATGTTTGAAACCTGCAGGTCATTTTCTTAACACTTCTCCTTCCTCCATATAACAACATTTTTATAAAATAGTAATTATTGGATGAGGCAAATAATATTGCCAGAAAAGAAACAGACAATGAAAACAGTATTTTATGGACTTTGTATATATAAACATGAGTGCAAAATAAAATAAAAAATTAATATTACAACTCAGATGAAAAAAGTGATAGATGAATACTATTCAATTATATATATATATTTATTCAATTATATATATATATATATATTCAAATATATATATATACACATATATATATTTTTTTGAGTTGGAGTCTCACTCTGTCGCCCAGCCTGGAGTGCAGTGGCTGCTCCTGGCCACCGCAGCCTCGACCTGCTGGGCTCCGGTGATCCTTCCACGTCAGCCTTCCAAGTAGCTGGAACTACAGGCGTGCGCTACCACGCTCGGCTAATTTTTGATTTATTGTAGAAATGAGGTCTCGCCAAGTTGCCTAGGCGGATCTCGAACCCGCGGGCTCAGGCAATCCACTCACCTCAGCCTCCCCAGGCGAGGGATTACAGGCTGAGCCATCGAGCCTGGCTTAATTATATTTATATTTTTATAAAGAAGACAGATAAAGGGGGACCCCCCAAAATGGAATTCATTTATTTAAAAATTATGTATTTATTTTTGCATGTTTAGACTTCAGTCATCTTCAAAGTACTCTCTGTTTGGTGCAATATACATATTGAGACACTCACCAATTTGGTGAGAAGTTCTGTGAACTCATCAATTTTCGTGCCTTTTAGTGTTTCTGCCAGGCTTTTTTGTTTGTTTGTTTCACCTCTTCCACATCAGTAAAATGTTTCCCCTTGAGTACTTTTTTTCATCTGTGGAAACAAAAAAAAGGTCACTGGGACTAGATCAGATGAGTAGGGAAGGTAGGGTATGGGGGTCATGCCATTTTTCAGTGCAGGATGGGCACTGAAATGGGAAAAGAGTTCAATTTCCAAAAAAAAAAAAAAATTTCCTGAAGTCAAATGTAGCCTCTCACAACAATGCTAGCTAGTACACTAATTCGGATGGGTTCCTAGAACATTTACGAGGAAGCTTGTAATTCAGGGGATTTGTCCTCCAAAGAGATAATTCTGGTTTTGGGAGGTCCCCTCACATATATACATATATTAGTTATCACAGAAATAAAGTACAAATATTCATCTATCACATAAATAAAGTATGATTTTTTTTAAAGATTTATCAATGATGTTCTCAAAACTGATCTTTGCTATATAGTCATTTTGAAAAGTAAGCAATAACTATGCAAAATTCTTATTTTACAATAATTCTAGAAATTGCAATGCTGCCAATAGCTTTGTTGTTTTGGAACTGACTCTGCCATGTAGAGACAATGTAGAGTACACTGTTTGTTAAAGAATAAATAATAAAATGTGTGAATTCTAAGCATACATATATAGTATTCAACATATATTCAACACAGATGAAAGGAATTGTTTAGAAAATGGATGAACAAAAGATTTTTAAAGTATTTTGTCACTAACATGGTTTAGAACTACTTGTTCATGGTGATGATCAAAAGCAACCAGACTTTTAGTTGGTTTATTACTGGTGGAAAATTTCCCTTGCACTTTAGGTAGATTCTTTCCACCAACTGCACACTTGACAGCAATTGAGAATAAGTTACTTAAAGGGAAAAATACCTGACTGGTATAGGACTCATTAAAAGACTACTGAACAACAACAACAAAAGACTGCTGAGAGAAAAAACTTAAAAGTACAGTCCCTGCATTCTTTATAAAGCTGAAATATTAGCCTGGAAGAGCAAAGAAATGTATTTCAAGGACCTATATACTCCTTTTATGGAAAATATTTGAGGAAAGTCTCAACCAAACAAAAAATATGAGAAGAAAAGAGAAAGAAAATAATTGTTATCAGTGAACCTTGAAATCAATACACACACACACACACACACACACACACACACACATTACACAATTCTAGGTGATAAAATTTAACAGGTAATGAAGGACTCTAGAAATAGAAGGAAAATCTCCTGGATTCTAAATTATCTTGATAAGACTTAGAAGTTGCTGTGTGTGGGGGGCAAAATGTTTCAAAAGTCTCAGAGAGGGGAGGGAAACGATGAGATGGAGAGGGTAACAAAGCACTTTAAGGTTCTTATTTGAGTATGCAGAAGGGGGCATAAATGGAATGCTAAAGTTGGGAAATAGTGTGTCAGAATTCAAGACATATTTGGAACATATGTATCTGAAAACAGGAGAAGGAAAAAGACAAGAAATATTAGTGCAGTGGATAAGTGTAACAGAACATCCACATTAACAAGGGAAAAACATGGAATGATTAGCAACTAGCTCCGACCAGCAAAATAAGGAAAAAGAAAAGGAGAAACCATAAGTTAAAAAAAGCGTCCAAATAATTAAGAAAGAATAAAGTCAAGAATATTATTATATTATACTAAATATGAAAATGTTCAGCCAGGCTCGGTGGCTCAGCCTGTAATTCTGCGCCTTGGGAGGCTGAGGTGAGTGAATTGCCTGAGCCCGTGGGTTCGAGACCCGCCTGGGTAACTTGACAATACCTCATCTCTACAATAAATTAAAAAAAATTAGCCGGGCATGGTAGCGCACGCCTGTAGTTTCAGCTCCTTGGAAGGCTGAGGCGGAAGGATCACCGGAGCCCAGCAAGTCGAGGCTGCGGTGGCCGAGAGCGGCCACTGCACTCCAGTCTGGGTGACAGAGTGAGACTCCAACTCAAAAAAAAAAAAAAAAAGAAAATGTTCATCCTTCCATTAAAACTAGAGATTGCTCAGCTAAGGTAAAAATGAACTAAATTAAAAACCATTGTAGCAGTTATGCAGATAAGACTCATCAATGAGTGCTAAAAATACTGTGTGAAAAACATATTCAGTTTAGTATAATGTCCTCATAGATTACTTACTAACATATAGGGGAAATTACAGCTTTTCAGTAGAGAAAACTGGAGGATACAATCTTACCCATGTTAGCATCACCAATAATGGGAAAAACTGATATCATGCACCTCTTATATGATGGAGCAAGTGATGGACCAAGAAGGACACAGAATCATTTCAGTAGGTTTCCTGCCAAAGATCATAACCTGAATGCAATAGGAACCTAGCAGGCCATCCAATAGTTTGAAACCATCAAAAATGAGGGGAAGTCTACAAATAAATAGCCTGGACATTTCAAAATATCAATATCATGAAAGACAAAGTAACTGCCGGGGATTAGAGGAAAGTAAAGAGATAGGACAACTCCACAGAATGTATGAACCTGGATTTAAAAAATAATTCGCCTAGATAATATTGTATTAGAAAACTGGTGAAATTTGAATATGGACTGTTTATGAAATGATAGCTTTATGTCAGTGTAAGATTCCCTGAAGTATACCATTTAGGGGTGAATGGTTAAAATATCTGCAGCTTACTCTCCAGTGGATCTCACTTCCACAAGCTCTCATCTCCCATAGCCCCACACAAATAAGGGGGAGCTGAAAGCAGGAGACAGAGAGGGAGGAGAGAACATATGTGGCAAAATGTTAACTCCTGAATCTAGATGAAGGCTATAAATGGAAACACACAAAAATAAATAATAATAATGAGATGGTGAAAATTACTAGGAAAAATAAAATATTAAAATAAACCATTACGAGTTCTAAATTTGATAAGGAAAGACACAACGTAGAAGGTAACATTTATGACAGTGTAGTAAACAAACAAACAAAAAATCATGGCCCTACCAACATAACAGATAAATACATAAGAATGAAAGTATTAGAAAAATAACTCCAGCCTGCGATGGAGTAAGACTCCAGTCCCCCCCCAAAAAAGAAAAAAAAGTAACACTAGATAAAAATACTTGTCAGCAGACAAAAATAGACAATAGAGGAATGGAAAATACATATTCCATAAATAATATGTAATAAATGAATTATAATATATGAAATAGTATATATATTAATACAACCTTACATATTACAAATAACTTTTTCACAAAAAATACCATTACACATTTTAATGACTATTTTACCACACATATTTGCCAATTATGATCCAATAAAATTGTAAATAAATAAGAAAAAGTTAACCAAAGAGGTCTAAATGAAAAATGAAATACACTTCTTAGTAATGTTTAGTTCAAAGATAAAATTAAAATAAAAACAAAAAAGCTATCGGAAAAGTTCCACATAGGAGAAATAATACCTTTCTTTTAAAAAAATAATATTTTATTTTGGTCTTTGTTTATCCTCTCATAAAGTCAAACATAGATGATATGCAACTGATTTTTGAAATAGGTTCAAATAAAAAGTTGAATTAAGTATCATATTCTTGGATATAATAGGCAAATACAATTTATCTTTACATGAAATTCAATTTTTATCTTTTAATAAACTACAAGTAATTTTAGTACATATTATTGGTTTTAATTTGTTGGCATGGTTATTAAACTTCAATTTATAATTATCTTATATTTTTTATTTCAACAGTTTACAAGAATATCTGGAAAGACAACATATATCTCGGTTTTGCTATGTTGAAGAGAACGCAACTAATGTTACTCAGTTAATTGATGTCTTTTTCCCTGATTTTACCAACATGAAAAGTATGAAATTAGAAAAAACACTGGCATTACTTCGACCACATCTCTTTCAAGAAAGGAAAGGTGGGGGTATCTCATTGTGGCTTTGATTTGCATTTCTCTGATGATTATGTATCCAATCCTGACTTGTACTCCACAACCTTAAAAAAAAGCTGCCAAAATTTCCTCCAAATGAATGAGAGTTCCTGTTGCTCTATATCCTCACCAGCATTTGGTATTGTCAGGACTTTTCCTGCTGTTTAGCTATACTAATAGATACACTATCTAACTGTTGTCTTTATTCACAATTCCCTAATGAAATAATACGCAGAGAATTTTTTCAAATACTTACTAGTCATCTCCATATCTGCTTTGGTGATACATCTGTTTAGATCTTTTATCCATTTCTTAATTGAGTTGTTTGCTTTTTAAATGTTGAGTTTTCAGTTTCTTTGTATATTTTGACTATAAGTCTTTTATCATGTATCTGGTTTGCCAATATTTTCTCCAAGTTTTTGGCTCTTTGGTCAGTGTCATTCACAGAAACGTTTTTAATTGTTAATACATTCTCATTTATTAGTTTGATTGTGGGTTTAGTGTTGCACCTAAAAACTTGTTGCCAGACACAGAAATCACCTAGGTTTTCTTCTATGTTATCTTTTAGAAAGTTTATAGTTCTGTGTTTTACATTTAGGTCTATCATCCTTTTTGAGTTATTTTATGACTAGTATAAGCTCTGTGTCTAGGTTAGTTATAGTGAGTATGGATGTCTAATGATTTAAGTACCATTTGCTGACAAGATTATCTTTTCTCTATAGTATTGCCTTTGCAACTTTGTCATACATTGACTATAATTGTGTGAGTCTTTTTCTGGGATCTCTATTCTGGTTCACTAATCTATGTAGCTAAGTCAGGTAGTATCAGTCCTCCGACTTTGTTCTTCTCCTTCAATATTGAATTGGCTATTCTGAGCCTTTGCCATTCCATACAAACTTTAGGATCAGTTTGTGAATATCCACATTCACAAAATAACCCATTGGAATTTTGATTTGGATTGTATATAATCTCTAGCACAAGTGGGGAAAAATAGCATCTTAACAACATTAAGTCTTCCTATTCATGAAAATGGAATAACTCTGTCATTTTGATTTTTTATTTCTTTCACCAGGGTTTTGTAGTTTTCTTTATTTAGACCCTTTATATGTTTTGTTATAGTTTTACCCATGTATTTTATTTTTAAATGCTAGTATAAGTGGTTTCATTTTAAATTTCAAATTCCAATTGTTCATTGCTGGTATATAGGAAAATAATTGACTTTTGTATACTAATTGTGACCTGCACCTTTGTTATTAAAATTATCTTATTAGTTCTAGGTGCTTTTTGTTGGTGGTGTTGATTCTTTGGGATTTTCTTCATAGACAGTCATGCCCTCTGTGAACAAGGATAGTTTTTCTCATTCCCAATTTGCATATCTTTTCTTTTCTTTTCTTGTGTTATTATTTAGCTAAGATTCTAAGTTTGATGTTGAAGGAGTGGTGAAAGAAAATAGCTTTGCTTTGCTTCTAACCTTATTGACAAAGTGTCTAAATTTCTATCCATTAAGTGTGATGTTAACTGTAGGTTTTTGAAGTTTCTCCAGTAAGTTGAGAACATTTTCCTTTATTCCTACTCTGCTGAGAGTTTTTATCATGGATGGGTGTTGGATTTGTTATATACTTTTTCTGCATCTATTGATAGAATCATGTTTTTTCTTCTTTAGTCTATTAATGAAAATTATGTTAATTGTTTTTCAAATGTTGAATCAGCTTTGCACACTTGAGATACATCTTGCTTGGTCATGGTATGTGTTTTGATACATTTGATCGGTTAATATTTTGTTGAGAATTTTTGCCCCAATGTTCACAAAAGTTATTGGTCTGTTGTTTTCCTTGTATTGTTAGTATCTGGTTTGATATTATAATAATGCTAACCTTGTGTGATGAACTAGAAAGTGTTCCCTTTGCTTCTGTTTTCTGGAAAAAAAAGTTTATCCAGATAACTGGCATCATTTTTTTCTTAAATGTTTTGTAATGAAATGATCTAGTCCTGCTGCTTTATTTTTTAGAATGTTATTAATGATTAATTCCATTTATTTCATAGATGGATATAGGCCTACACATTTTATCTAGTTCTCCTTATGTGAGTTTTGGTATTTAGTAAATTTCAAGATATTGGTTCATTTGATCTACATTAGCAAGATGGTGAGCATAGAGTTGTCATTCAATTTTTTAAATGTCTTTTTCATGCCCATGGGACCAGTAGTGGTGATAACTCCTTACAGATATTAGTAATTTGAGTGTCCTCTCTTTCTTTCTGGTTAGCATGATTCATTTGAAAAGAGTCAGTTCTGATTTTGTTGATTTTCTCTATTGACTTCCCATTTTTGATTATATTGATTTCTGATCTAATTTTTATTTCTTTTTTTCTACTTGCTTTAGTGTTGTATTTCTCTTATTTTGTATTAATTATTTTTTTTTAAGGTTATGGAGTACAAGTCAGGATTGGGTACATAAGTGGTGAAGTTTTGGGCCTCCCACTGGACCTCACTTTGCCTGGTTTAGTATCAAACATGCTTATTGATGTTTATGCGCCCCACCCTCCCCTGGCAGTGTCCCACTACTGCCAATCCCTTTTTTGCAGTATTGTGATAGGTGTTCGGGGTCCACTCATGAGACAGAACATGTGGTACTCAGTTGTTTGTTTCTGTGATAGATCACTGAGTATGATAGACTCCAAATCCATCCAAGTTGCTGGGAAGTCCATAGGTTTGTCCTTCTTTATGGCTGCATAATATTCCATAGTGTATATGTCACACATTATTTTTTATCCAGTTCAGTTTTGATGAACAGCACGGTTGGTTCCATGTTTTTGCCATTGTGAACACTGCTGCAATAAACATGTGTGTGCAGATATCTTTTTGGTAGAATGATTTGAGTTCCTCTGGGTATATTCCCAGTAGGGGGATTGATGGGCCATATGGAAGGTCAATTTCCAGTTATTTTAGAAATCGCCACACTATTTTTCATAGAGGTTGAACTACTTTGCATTTCCACCAGCAGTGTAGAAGCATTCCATTTTCTCCACATCCGTGCCAGCATCTGTTGTTTTATTTTATTAATGGTGGCTATTCTTATTGGGATTATGGGGTATCTCAATGTGGTTTTGATTTGCATTTCTCTGATGATTTGTGAGGCTGAGCACTTTTTCATGTGTTTGTTAGTTGCCCATATATCTTCTTTGGAGAAGTGTTTATTCATGTCTTTTGTCCACTATTTATTTTTTAACTTTTAAATTTTTTATTTTAAAATTATGGGGTACAAGCCGGGCTCGGTGGCTCAGCCTGTAATCCCACGCCTTGGGAGGCTGAGGTGAGTGGATTGCCTGAGCCCGCGGGTTCGAGACCCGCCTGGGCAGGCGAAACCTCATCTCTACAATAAATAAAAAAAAATTAGCCAGGCGTGGGAGCGCACGCCTGTAATTCCGGCTACTCGGAAGGCTGAGGCGGAAGGATCGTCGGAGCCCAGCAGGTCGAGGCTGCGGTGGCCGGGAGCGGCCACTGCTCTCCAGTCTGGGCGACGGAGTGAGACTCCAACGCAAAAAAAAAAAAAAATTATGGGGTACAATTCAGGATTAGGTATACAAATATTCATTATGCAGGTACCCTTGTTGATGAGTTGTGCCCCCCCTGCCCCCAGGAAGATTCCAACTACTGTCAATCCCATCTCCCCACCCCACCCCCCACCTCTGTGCAGTTTCCTGCTACTGTCAAGCCTTTTCTTATAGTATTAGGAGAGTTTTTCAAGGTCCACTTATGAGTGAGAACATGTGATACTCAGTTCTTGGTTTCTGTGAAAGATCAATCAGTATTATAGACTCTAATAATCATCCAGGTTGCTGTGAAATTCATGATTTTGTTTTTCTGTATGGCTGCGGAATATTCCATTGTGTATATGTATCACATTTTTTAATCCAGTACTCTTTTGATGAGCAGCACGGTTGGTTCCATGTTCTTTCTATTGTAAACAATGCTGCAATAAACATACGTATGCAGGTATATTTTTTATAGATTGATTTGAGTTCTTCCAGGTATATTCCCAGTAGGGGGATTGCGGGGTCATATGGAAGGTCGATTTTTAGAACTTTTAGGAATCGCCACACTGCTTTCCACAGAGCCTGTACTAGTAGTCTACACGCCCACCAAGAAAGTAAAAATGCTCCCTTTTTGCCACATCCTCTCCAGCATCTGTTGTTTTTTGAGTTATTGATGATGGCTGTTCTGACTGGAGTTAGGTGGTATCTCAGTGTAGTTTTAATTTGCATTTCTTTGATGCCTAGTGAGGCTGAGCTTTTTTTTCATGTATCTGTTGGCTGCTCATATTTCTTCTTTTGAGAAGTGTCTATTCATATCTTTTGCCCACTTTCTAATGGGGTTGTTTGTTATTTTCTTTTCAGCACATTTGAGTTCATTGTAGATCCTAGATGTTAGGCCTTTGTCAGACATATAGTTGGCAAATATTTTTTCCCAGTCTGTGAGCTGTCTCCCTGCTCTTTTGATGGTTTCTTTGGTTTTGCAGAAGCTTGTCAGTTTGATGAGGTCCCACTTGTCTGTCTTATCTCTTATGGCATGGGCACTTAGGATTTTGATCAGGAATTGGTTGCCAGTTCCAATTTCCATAAGGGTGTCCTCTGCATTTTCTAAAGTTCTTATAGTTTGAGGTCTTAACATCTAGGTGTCTGATCCATTTAGAGCTGATTTTTGTGTATGGGGATAAATAGGGGTTCTGTTTCAATCTTCTACATGTGATCAGCCAGTTTTCCCAGCACCATTTACTGAATAGGTTCTCCTCTCCCCAGTGGTTGTTGTTGGAGACTTTGTCGAAGATGAGTTGGTTAAGAAATTGAGGTTTTGCTTCTTGAATCTCAATTCTATACCATTGATCTACATGCCTGTTCCTGTACCAATACCAGGCTGTTTTGATTATTATAGCTTTATAATAAAGTTTAAAGTTTAAAGTCTGGGAGTGTGATATCTCCTGTTTTTTTTTTTTTTTTTTGTTGTTGTTGTTGTTGTTTTTTGCCGAGGATTGTTTTGGCTATTCGTTGTCGTTTATGTTTCCATATGAATTCCTGTATTGTCGTCTCTAGGTCTGAGAAGAATGCTACTAGATGGGTATTGCATTAAATCTGTAGATTGCCTTAGGTAGAATGGACATCTTAACAATGTTGATTCTTCCAATCCATGAGCATGGAATATTTTTCCACTTGTTTGGGTCATCTTTGATTTCTTTGAGTGGTGTTTTGTAGTTTTCATTATAAAGGTCTTTCATGTCTCTGGTTAGGAAGATGTCAAGGTATTTCTTTCCTTTTGTGGCTATTGTGAATGGGATTGTGCTTATTATAATTGGGTTTCTGTTTGTTTACTATTGGTGTATAGAAATGCGATTGTCTTTTGCAAATTTATTTTATACCCTGAGACTTTGCCAAAGTCCTTTATCAGTGCAAGGAGGTTTTGACAGATTCTCTTGGAGTTTTGAGGTATAGAATCATGTCTGCAAAGAAGGATAAATTGATATCCTCTTTTACTATTTGGATACCCTTGAACACCTTCTCTTCTGTGATTGCTCTAGCTAGGACTTCCAAAACTATGTTGAATAGGAGGGGTGAGAGTGGATATCTTTGTCTTGTTCCAGTTTTCAGGGGAAATGGTTCCAATTTCTGTCTAGCAATATGCTGGCTGTGGGTTTCTCATAGATGGCTCTTAATATTTTGAGGTATGTTCCATCTATGCCTAGATATTTGAGGGTTTTTTATCAAGAAAGGGTGCTGGATTTTATCAAAAGCTTTTTCTGTATCTAATGATATAATTATGTGGTTTTTGCTTTTATATATGTTGATGTATTTAATTATGTTTATGGTCTTATGAATGTTGAACCAGCCTTGCATCCTAGGGGTGAAGCCTACTTGGTCGTTGTGGATGATTTTTGAGATGTGATGTTGAATCTGGTTTGCTAGCATCATGGTGAAAATTTTAGCACCTATGTTCATCAAGAATATTGGCCTGTAGTTTTCTTTCTTTGTTGGATCTTTACCTGGCTTGGGTGTCAATGTGATGCTAGCTTTATAATATGATTTGGGGAGAGTTCCACCTTTCTTTTTCACCTGGAATACTTTCAATAGAATTGGTATCAGTTTCTCCTTGTATGTTTTGTAGAATTCTGCTGGTAGCCATCTGGTCCAGGGCTTTTTTCTTTGTAGGTAGTTTTCTTATGACATAGTCAATTTCCTGGATTGTTATTGGTCTATTTAGGGTCTCGATTTCTTCTTGTTTCAACCTTGGGAGGTTGTGTGATGTCAGAAAGTCCTCCATTTCCTTCAGGGTTTCAAGTTTGTTTCCATACACTTGTACAAAGTAGTCTCTGACAATCTTTTGTATTTCTTCAGGGTCAGCTGTGACTTCATCTTTCGTGTTTCTAATTGTGTTTATTTGGGCTTTCTCTCTCTTTTTCTTGGTCAGTCTAGCTAGGGGACCATCAATCTTGTTTATCCTTTCAAAGAACCTAATTTTTGTTTCATTGATTTTTTTATATTATCTTTTTGTCTTCTCTGTCCCAGATTTGGGCTTTTATTTTGGGGATCCGGATCCTTCTGCTGAAGTTAGGGTTTGGGTGTTCTTGCTTTTCCAGCCTCCTTAGGTGACTTGTTGGGCTGTTAACTTGTGATCTTTCCATTTTCTTCATGTGTGTTTGTAGTGATATGAATTCCCCTCTTACTACTGCTTTCATGGCATTCCAGAGGTTTTGGTAAGATGTTTCTTCATTTTCATTTTTTTCCAGGTATCTTTTAATCTCTGTTTTGATTTCCATGTTGACCCAGGAATTGGTTAGTATCATGCTGTTTAGTGTCCATGTCTTTGTGTGTTTTGGGGGAGCTTTGTTGGTGTTGTTATTTATTTTTATTCCACTGTGGTCTGAGAAGGTGTCTTTTGCCCACTTTTTAATGGGGCTGTTTTTTTTTTCCCCTTTTGGCAGGTTTTAGTTCTTCGTAGATCTTAGATGTTAGGCCTTAGTCTGATATACAACTGGCAAATATTTTCCATTCTATGGGCTGTCTGCCTGCTCTTGATGGTTTCTTTTGCTTTGCAGAAACTTTTCAGTTTAATGATGTCCCACTTGGCTATATTATCTCTTATTGCATGGACATCTGGGGTTTGATCAGGAATATTGGTTGCCTACTCCAATTTCTGTAAGGGTGTCTCCTGCATTTTCTAAGATCCTTATACTTTGATCCATTTAGCATTGTTTTTTGAGTATGGTCATAGGTAGGTGTCCTGCTTCAATCTTCTGCCTGTGGTCGGCCAGTTTCCCAGTGCCATTTACTAAAATAGGTTCTCCTCTCCCCAATGGTTGTTGGTGGAGGCTTTGTTGAAGATGAGTTGGTTGAAAAATTGAGGTTTTGCTTCCAGAATTTCTATCCTGTTCTTTTGGACTATATGACTTTTCTTGTACCAATACAGAGCTGTTTTGATTATTGTAGCCTTACTGTAAAGTTTAAAGTCTGGAAGTGTGATAGCTCCTGCTTTATTTTGTTGAGGATTATTTTGATATTTGCGGTTGTTTATGTTTCCATATGAATTTCTGTATTGTTGTTTCCAGGTCTGAGAAGAATGATGTTGGTAATTTAATGAGTATATATATGAATATGTAGATTACCTTTGGTTTGATGGATATCTTAACAATGTTGATTCTTCCTGTCCATAATCATGAAATATGTTTCCATTTGTTTGTGTCTTCTTGGATTTCTTTGAGCAGTGTTTTGTATTTTTCATTGTAAAGGTCTTTCTCTACACTGCTTAGGAAGATGCTGAGGTATTTCATTCTTTGTGTGGCTATTTAGAATGGAATTGTGCTTTTTACTTGGTTCTCTGCCTGTTTGTGGTTTGTGTATAAGAATGTGACTGTCTTTTGCACATTTATTTTGTACCCTGAGACTTTTCCAAAGTCCTTTACCAGTGCAAGGAAGTTTTTGACAGATTCTCTTGGATTTTCAAAGTATGGGATCACATCGTCAGCAAAGAGGGATAGCTTAACTTCCTCTTTTCCTATTTGGATATCCCTGATTTCCTTCTGTTGTCTAATTTCTCCTGCTAGGACTTCCAATACTATGCTGAACAAGAGGAGTTAGAGTGGACACCCTTATTTTATTCCGGTTTTCAGGGGAAACACTTCCAGTTTCTGTTCATTTAGCAGTATACTGACTATGGGTTTATTGTAGATGACACTTACTATTTTGAGGTATGTCATTCTATGACAAGGTGTTCAAGGGTTTTTATAAAGAAGGAATGTTAGATTTTATCAAAAACTTTTCCCACATTGATTAATATAAGCATGTGGTTGTTTTTACATTGTTGATGTATTTCATTATATTTATGATCTTGCAGATGTTGAACCAGCCCTGCATCCCAGGGATGAAGCCTACTTGGTCATGGAGGATGATTGTTTAGATGTGTTGTTGAATTCAATTTGCTAGAATCTTGTTGTGAATCTTTGCATTCGTGTTCATCAGTGATATTGGTGTGTAGTTCTTTTTCTTTGTTGGATCATTACCCACTTTGGCTATCAGTGTGTTGTTAGCTTCATAAAATGATTTGGGGAGAGGGCCATCTTTCTCAATTGCCTGGAATACTTTCAATAGGACTGGTATCATCTTCTTCTTGTATGTTTTGTAGAACTCCACTTGAAAGCTGTCTAGTACTGGGCTTTTTTTTTGTAAGTAGCTTTCTTATGATGGAGTCAATTTCCTGGGTTGTTATTAGTATACTTAGTGTCTCAATTTCTTCTTGTTTCAACCTTGGAAGGTTGTGTCATGTCAGAAATTCCTCCATTTCATTTATGCTATTGAGTTTTTTTCCATATAGGTGTGTGTAGTAATCTCTGATAGTTTTTTTTATTTCTTCAGGATCAGTTGTGATTTGAACTTTTGGATTTCTGAATGTGTTTATTTGGACTTTCCCTCTATTTTTCTTGTTCATTCTGGCTAGGTGTCCAACAATCTTATTTATCCTTTCAAAGAACCAATTTTGTCTTGTTGATTTTTTTCTATGATTTCTTTTTCTTCTATGTCCTGTATTTGGGTTTTTATTTTGGCAATTTGTATTCTTCTGCTGAAGTTAGGGTTTTGGCAGCCTTGTCTTGTGTGATTTGTTAGACTGTTAACTTATGATCTTTCTATTTTCCTGATGTGTGTTCATATAAATTCCCCTCTTAGAACTGTTTATGGTATCCCAGAGGTTTTGGTAAGATGTTTCTTCATTTTCATTTTTTTTTCTAGGAATCTTTAAATTTCTGTTTTGATTTCTGTGTTTACCCAGGATTCATTCAGCATCACACTGTTTAGTGTCCAGGTCCTTGTGGGTTTAGGGGGTTGGTTTTGGTGTTTATTTTTACTCTACTGTGGTCTGAGATGGTGCATGGCAGGAATTTGATCTTATGAAATTTGTTTATGCTTGATATATGGCTGAAAATGTGATCAATCTTGGAGTATGATTCATGCGGTGATGAGTAGAAAGTATATTCTGTGTTTGTTGGATGGTGTGTTCTGTAGGTACCTAGTAAGTCCATTTGGTCAAGTGTCAAGTTGAGGTTCTAGGTCTCTTTGTTGATTTTTTTTTCCTTGATGATCTATATAGGGTTGTTAGTGGGGCTTTTAAGTCCACAGCTATGATAGAGTTGGAGTCAATATCTTTTTTTATTTTAAGCTTTATAAATGCTGGTGCTCCTGTGTTGCGTGCATATATATTTAGGATGGATATTTCTTGTTGATCGATTGAACCATTTATCTTTATGTTGTGTCCTTCTGTATCTTTTTACATTTTTGATACCTTAAAGGTAGTTTTGTCTAATATTAAGAGCACAACTCCTATCTCTTTTTGTGATCTGTTTGCCTGGAAACTCATTTTCCTTCCTTTAACTTTGAGTCTGTGTGCATCTCTGTGGTGACATGAGTTTACTGGATGCAGCAAATTATTGGGTGGTGTTTTTTATTCCAGCTTGCCATTCTATGTCTTTTTAATGGTGCATTTAAACCATTGATGTTCAGACTGATTATTGAAATGTGAGTGTTTATGCCCATCATGCAGTTCTTATAAAGTTTTTTGTTTGCTTTCTTTTAACTTTTGAGTTGGTGTCGGTGTGTTTTTACGTTTGTAGTTGTAATGAACTCTCTGTTGATTCTGTGTTCTCCTGTTCCCTTTATAAGTGCAGGGTCATTCTTGGGAAGTGTGTGGTTGATTTTTTTTCTTTCTTCTATGCTTAATACTTTTTAAAGCATCTCCTGTAGAGCTGGTCTGGAAACTGCAGAATCTCTTAGGGATTGGATGTCTTATGAAGCTCAGTTTGACAGGGTAGCAAATTCTTGGTTGAAATTGTTTATCTTGGTAGACTTTGAATTTTGGAATCCAGTCCCTTCTAGCTTGTAGTGTTTCTGCTGATAGGTCTACTGCTATTCTGATTGGTCTTCTCTGGTAGGTATTCTAACCTTTCTCTCTTGTTGCCTTTTGGATTTTTTTCTTTTGTACCTAATTTGTGTAGGTGAATTACTATGTGTCTAGGAGTTGGTCTTCTCATTTGATGTCTATCAGGGGTTTCGGTATCTCTTGTGTTTGGATGGTCAAATCTCTGTGAGATGCAGAAAGTTTTCTTGGATAATCCCCTGGAATATTTGCTCTAAAGTGTTCTCCCTTTCCCTTTCTTCTTTTGGGATACCAATCAGGTGTAGGTTTGGCTTCTTGATATAATCATGTATCTCTTGAAGGCTTTGTTCTTTCTTTCTGAGATTTCTTTCTGTGTTTTTTACAGATCTGATTAATTCCATGTTTTGATCTTTAAGTCTGAGATTCTTCTGCTTGATTAATTCTGCTTTCCATGGCTGTCATCTTGTTATTTATTTCCTGGATGAAGTTTTTTTTATGGCCGAAATCTCGGTCACAAGTTCTTGCAGTGTTGCATTTTGTGTTTTTTAAGTCTTATTCACTCTTTCCATCCATTCCCTAATCCCTGTTGTATTCTGGGGCCAGGATACCACATTGTATTGGTGACTTCCATTGCTTGGGCTCTAAGATCTGATTTTTTCAGGCATTGTCTCTGTGGCACACTGGAAATCACCTGTGATCTTCTGTTGATTTTTTCCCCTCATTTGTAACAGATCTCTTTCTTTTCCTTTTATTTCCATTCTCCAATGGCAATGGGAGGGGCTTTGATTTTTGATGTTTGCTCGGTCCTCTATTCTTCCCTGATCAGGGCTCTGAATTTTTTCTATTTTGAAACAGGGCTGGGGGTTGGAAGCTTTGCTGTCTCTTGTAGTTTTGAGGGTCAAACAAGGTGGAGGATGGGGAGCTAGGATTCAGAAACTACTTGCAATTCACAGTGTTCACTCACTGGGGTATGAGTTCCCTGAGACCCATGCCACACTGCCTCTCTATATGATGATTCAATGAGTGCTTGTGTGTGTTCCTGAGTCCAAGATAAAGTAACAGCAATGAGGAGAACAGAGAAAAGTAGAGTGAAATAGGAAGGACACACACAAAAATAACAAAAGCATAAAACCAAATTAAAAAACAATAACACACACACACACACACACACACACCATACACATAAACAAAAACAAAAACAAACAAGAAAACAAAAAACCTCCAAAGGAACAAAAAACAGAAAAATTGAACACACACACACACACACCATACACATAAACAAAAACAAAAACAAACAGGAAAACAACCTCCAAAGGAACAAAAAACAGAAAAATTGAACATACACACACACACACACACACACACACACACATCCCCAACACACAAAAAAGGAGAAGATGAAAAGAGGTAGGGGGATGCAAAACAAGCCCTCACACATACATTCACACACACATTCAGCTAAACAAAAAGAATAGCAAAAAAAAAGAAAAAAAAAAGAAACTGAAAGATGAGTGTGCAGTCACTCATGTACACATAAACAGAAAACAAAGAATGAAAGAAGAAAGAAAAAAGAAAAAGAAAAAGTGGAGGGGGCATGCAAATTGAACACTCACATGCACATTCATGCACAAAGTGAAAAAAATTCTGGGCATTAAGCGCCCTCTTGTGGCATCATCTGTAATTGTTCCTCTCAGTTGCTCACAGATAAGCCCCTCTACTGTCTCCTGTGGAGCTGTGGCCGCATTCACAACTTCCCCAGTGCCCAACACATGGAAGGAGGTGGGGGTGGTGCTTCAGTCCTCCCATCCCACTCTCGTATCATCAGGGGAATCTCCTTCAGTGGGGAGGTGCAGTATTGTCTCCACCCCAGGTACTGGCTGGGGGCATCCCAGCCAGGCTTATCCTGGAGTAGAGTCTTCTTATCACCACTGACATTTGGGCTCTACCTGGATTCATCCCTCTCAGTTGTGCTCTAGCTGAGTGAGTCTGATGTTGAAGTATTGCTGGGGAGAAGGAGGTTGGGTCAGTCCAGGACTCACCACTGATCTTTTTGGGGTCTTCCTCATTCTTTTCTGGTCATGTCGCATGACTGAATCAGGATGGGAGGTGGGGTTCCTGGCACTCAGCACTTGACCTGTCCCTCTGGAGTTTGTGCTTTTGGGATATTCCCTCCGGGTCACAGTCAACCTCTGTGTGGTTAACCCACCAGTCACTGAGACCAGGTCTGTTGCTCAGTGGTGAGCAAGTCCCTGCCCAGTTTTCAAGATGGTAGCAGGGTACCTGTTTCATCTTCTCCAGTAAGACTTTCCCTTGCTGTGCTCCTGCTGCAGCCCTTGCTGCCAAAGGTCTAGGTGCTGCATTAGTGAGGCAGAGTCTGGAGCCGGCAGTCACTCCCAGCAACTTCTTCCCAGGAAGGTCTTTGCTGATTTTTAAAAATGGTGCTCGACTTCTGTGCTCCAGGAAGCACTTAGGGGCCAACCATAGCAGCTGTGGGATCAGCTGCTTTACCAGGAGATCCCTGGTCACTTGCTCCTGAGTCCCCACTCAGTCAGCCACTCATATGCTCACTTACTCACAGATATTTAGGCAAAATTTTCCATACACTCCCTCACTCACACAGGGACCCACATAGTCTGACTGGCTCTGCTGCCATCTCCCCCTTCTCCACCAAAAGTATGTATTCAATTTACAATATCTTTGATTTATGTTAGGATTATACATAGTGCCATCAAAAATCAAGGACAATACTGAATGTGTGTCACTTTTGCATAATCATAAATTAGGTAATTGTAATATCGAACTGTCACAAGTCAGGGTCATCTGTACAAGGACATTACCCTTTGTCTACTGGTCCTGTCTCCTACAGGCTGCCTATGTGAGAAATTTCCTAAGAACACTTCCAGAATTATTTTTTACATATGCGGACTTATACTTTCTGCTGAACTTTTTTTTCTTCCTTTTTAAAAATAACACATCAAGTGAATTTTAAGGGAGTACTACAACTTATTTTGTCACTTAACATATGTATTGAAAATTATTTCATATCAGTTCAAAATATTCTTCATTTTTTTATGGCTATTTGTATTCCATGTATGGATGTACCATATTTTGTTTAGCTAATCATTTGGGTTGATGAGAGTTTGGACTGTGTCCTCAAACAATGTGGTGACGAATAGCCTTGTACATTTGCGAGAATATTTGTAGACTAAGTTTCTAGAATTGAGTTGCTGAGTCACAGGATCTGTCATTCATTACTTTAATAGATAATCACAAGTTTCCCACAATAGCATTTGTTCCAATTTACACCCTCATAATGAAACTTTTTACTTTTACAAAACTGAAAGTGAAGAATGGTGCTGTGGAACAGACTAAATTTTCACTTATTTTATTATAATTGAGCCTGAGATTTCTTATTAGTTTCAGAATTATTTGTATTTTCTGTTCTGGGAACTCTCTTTCCATACCCCATTTTTAAAATTGGCTTCTTAATCTCATTCATAGAATTTTTAATGCATTAAAAAATTTAGCTCTTTATGTAATAAATGTGTTTGTTGTAAATATCTCTTGCAATTTTCAACTCTTCACTTGGTTTTGAGAGTTTGTGAATCATAGAAGTCAGCTTATGACTTTTTAAACTTTATTTTATTATAAAGATATGGGGTACAAGTCAGAATTAAGTACATAAATAATCTATGTGCAGGTGAAGTCTGGGCCTCCAAAGGGTGCTCACTTACTCTGGTTTAGGATCAGGTAGGCTTTGTGTTGTTTATTTTATTTTATTTATTTTTGTTTTTTTATTTTTTTAAATTTTTGAGTTGAAGTCTCACTCTCTCACCCAGACTGGAGTGGAGTGGCCGCTCCCGGCCACCACAGCCTTGACCTGCTGGACTCTGGCAATTCTTCTGCCTCAGCCTTCCAAGTAGCAGGAACTACAGGAGCGCACTACCATGCCTGGCTAATTTTTTGATTTATTGTAGAGATGAGGTCTCACCAAGTTGCCCAGGTGGGTCTCGAACCCGCGGGCTCAGGCAATCTATTCACCTCAGCCTCCCAAAGCGTGGGATTACAGGCTGAGCCACCGAGCCCGGCCAGCCTTTGTGTTGTTATGTGGCCCCCTTCCCACAACTGCCAATTCCTTCCTTGTGCTATTGTTATAAATGTTCAGGTCCCACATGTGAGAACATGTAGTTTTTGATAATTTGTTTCTGTGAAAGATCACTAAGTATGATGTCTCCAGCTCCATCCTATTTGCTGAAAAATCCATGATTTTGTCCTCCTTTATGGCTGTGTAATAGTCCATCTTGTGTATATACCACATTTTCTTTATTCAGTCCACTTTTGGTGGACAGTAGGGTTGGTTCCATGGTTTTGCAACTGCGAATAGTGTAGCAATAAACATGTGTGCACAGGTATCATTTTTATAGAATGATTTGTGTACCTCCAGATATATTCCCAGAAAGGAGATTGCTGGGTCATATGGAACGTCAATTTCTAGCTCTTTTAAAAATAGCCACACTATTTTCCATAAGGTTATACACTCCCATCAACAGTGTAGTTTACACTCCCATCAGCAATGTATAAGTGTTCACTTTTCTTTTCATCCTTGCCAGCATCTGTTGTTTTTTGATTTATTAATGATGGCCATTCTTACTGAAGTTAGGTGATATCTCAGTTTTTACATTTTGATTTGCATTTCTTTGATTATTAGTGAGGCTGAGTATTTTTTTTTCATGAATCTGTTGACTGTTCATTTGTCTTCTTTTTTTGAGTTGGAGTCTCACTCTGTCACCCAGACTGGAGTGCAGTGGCACGCTCCTGGCCACTGCAGCCTCGACCTGCTGGGCTCTGGCGATCCTTCCACCTCAGCCTTCCAAGTAGCTGGAAGTACAGGCAAGCGCTACCACACCCGGTTAATTTTTGATTTATTGTAGAGTTGAGGTCTCGCCAAGTTGCCCAGGTGGGTCTCAAACCCGCGGGCTCAGGTAATCCACTCACCTCGGCCTCCCAAAGTGCTGGGATTACAGGCTGAGCCACCGAGCCCGGTCATAAGTGTTCTTTTGAGAACTGTCTATTCTTTTCTTTTTGCCCACTTTTAAATAGGGCTGTTTTGTTTTTGTTTTTATTTTGTTTTGTTTTCCCTTTTGGTTCATTTAAGTTCCTTGTAGATCCTGAATGTTAGGCCTTTATCAGATATACAACTAGCAAATATTTTTTTCCCAAACTGTGGGCTGTCTTCTTGCTTTCTTGATGGTTTCTTTTCCTTTGCAAAAAGTTTTCAGTTTGATGAGGTCCCTCTTGTCTATCTAATCTCTTATGGCATGGACATCTGGAGTTTTGATCAAGAATTTGTTGCCTATTCCACTGTGTATAAGGATGTCTCCTGCATTTTCTAAGATTCTTATAGTTTGAGGTTTTTGCATTTAGGTCTTTGATCCATTTAGAGTTGATTTTTGTGTGTGGTGATAGGTAGGGGTCCTGTTTCATTCTAATGCATGCAGTCAGCCAGTTTTCCCAGCACCATTTATTGAATAAGTTCTCCTCTCCACAGTGGTTGGTGGTGGTGGATTTGTCGAAGATGAGATGGTTGAGAAACTGAGGATTCTGGGATCTCTATTCTGTTCCATTGGTCTATATGCCTGTTCTTATAACAACACCAGGCTGAATTTATTATTGTAGCCTTGTAATAAAGTTTAAAGTCTGAAAGCGTGGTACCTCCCACTTTGTTTCTTCTGCTGAGGGTTGTTTTGGCTATTCATGGTCGTTTACGTTTCCATATGAATTTCTGTATGGTCATTTCCAGGTCTGAGAAGAATGATGTTGGTAATTTGATGGGAATTGCATTGAATCTGTAGATTTCTTGGGTAGGATGAATGACTATCTTAACAATATTGATTCTTTCAATCCATGAGCATGAAATATTTTTCCATTTGTTTGTGTCTTCTTTGATTTATTTGAGCAGTGTTATGTCATTTTTATTGTAAAGGTCCTTCACTTCTCTGGTTAGAAAGATGCAAAGGTATTTCTTTTTTTATGGCTGTTGAAAATAAGATTGTGCCTTTTATTTGGTTCTCCGCCTGTTTGGTGTTGGTATATAAAAGTGTAACTGTTTTTTGCATGTTGATTTTGTACTCTGAGACTTTGCCAAAGTCACTTATCAGTGCAAGGAGGTTTTTGACAGATGCCCTTGGGTTTTCAAAGTTTAGGATCATATCATCTGCAAAGAGGGGATAGCTTAACTTCCTCTTTTCCTGTTTGGATACCCCTGATTTCCTTCTCTTGCCTGATTGCTCTAGCTAGGATTTCCAATTCTATGTTGAACAGAAGGGGTGAGAGTGGGCAACCTTGTCTTGTCCACATTTTCAGGGAAAATGCTTCCAATTTTTGTCCTTTGAACAATGTGTTGACTATGGGTTATCATAGATGGCTTTTACTATTTTGTGGAATGTTCCTTCTGTGCCTAGATGTGCAAGGGGTTTTTTTCTTTTCTTTCTTTCTTTCTTTTTTTTTTTTTTTTTGCTTATTTGTTTGTTTAGAAAGCAGTATTTATTGATAGGACAGACTAGCTCCCACAGTGGGAGGGGAACCAAGGGGGTTGCCCAAGGTTTTGTTGAAAGCTTTTTCTGCACCTAATAATATAATCATATGGTTCTTGTTTTTACATCTGTTGATGTATTGAATTACACTTATGGTCTTGCAGATGTTTAACCAGCCCTGCATCCTTGGAATGAAACCTACTTGGTCATAGTGGATGACTCTTAAGATGTGTCATTGGATCTGGTTTACCAGTATCTTGTTGAGAATTTTTGCATCTATGTTCAACAAGGAGATTGATCTGTAGTTCTCTTTCCTTGTTGGATCTTTGCCAGGTTTGTGTATCAGTGTGATATTAGCTTCATAAGATGATCTGGGGAGAATTCCATCTTTCTTGATTGCCTGGAATACTTTCTGTAGGATTAGTAACATTTCCTCTTTGTATGTTTTGTAGAATTCCACTGGGAAGCTGTCTGGTCCAGGACTTTTGTGGGACTTTTTTTGGGTTTTTTTGTTTGTTTGTTTGTTTTTGGTAGGTAGTTTTCTTAAAATGAAGTCAATTTTATGGGTTGTTATTGGTTTATTTTGAATTTAAAAATTTTTTAATGTTTCAACCATGTGAGGTTCTGTTATGTCAGAAAGTTCTCCATTACATTTAAGTTTTTTAGTTTGTTTCCACATAGGTGTGCATAGTAATCTCTGCTAATCTTTTGAATTTCTCAAGGTCAGTTGTAACTTCATCTTTTGCATTTCTAAGTGTGATTATTTGGGCTTTTTCTTTTTCTTAGTTAGTGTGGCTAGGGTTTCATCAATCTTGTTTGCCCTCTCAAGGAACAAGCTTTTTAATTTTTTTTCTATGACACTTCTTTTTTCTATGTCTTATAGTTGGGATTTAATTTTGGTAATCTGGATTCTTCTGCTGAAGTTGGGTCTTGCCTTTCCAGTTCTTTTAGGTGTGAAATTAGTCTGTTTATTTGTGATCTTTCTGATTTTTTACATGCGTGTGCAGAGTTATAAATTTCCCTCTTATTTCTGATTTCATGGCATTCCAGAGATTCTGGTAAGATACGTCTTTTTTTTTTTTGAGTTGGAGTCTCACTGTCACCCAGGCTGGAATGTAGTGGCACCCTCACCGCCACCCCACCGTCGACCTGCTGGGAGCAAGTGATCCGTCTGTCTCAGCCTTCCAAGTAGCCAGAACTGCAGGCATGTGCTACCACACTCAGCTAGTGTCTTTGTTTTCATTTGCTTCCAGGAATTTTTTTTTCTTTTTTCTTTTAAAGATGTGGGGTATGATTCAGGGTTAGTTATACAAATGTCCATTATGCATGTACCCTTGTGCCTCCCTCAGGCAGATTCCCACTACTGTCAATCCTGCCCCTGCCCTCCCCTGGCAGTTTCCCACTACTGCCAATCCTTTTCTTATAGTATTACAATAATTGTTCAAGGTCTGCTTATAAATGAGAACATGTGATACTCAGTTCTTTGTGTCTGTGATAGGTTACTCAGTACTATAGATTCTAAGTCCATCTAAGTTGCTGTGAAGTTCATAATTTTGTGCGTCTTTATGGCTGCATAATATTCCATCATGTATATATGTCACCTTTTTTCTATCCAGTCCTCCTTCAGTTGACAGCATGGTTGGTTCCATGTTTTTGCTATTGTGAACAATTCTGAAATAAACATAAATGTGCAGGTATCTTTTTCATAGAGTGATTTGAGTTCCTCTGGGTATATTCCCAGTAGTGGAATTGCAGGGTTGTATGGAAGGTTGATTTTTAGATCTTTTAGGAATTGCCAAACTGTTTTCAACAGAGGATGTATTAGCTTACACTCCCACCAACAGTGTAGAAGTGTTTCCAGGAATGTTTTAATTTCTGTCTTTATCTCCATGTTGACTCAGAAATCATTCAGCAATATGTTGTTTAGTGTCCATGTCTTTGTGTGTTTTGGAGGATCTTGTTGGTAGCTATATTTATTTTTATTCCACTGTGAATCAACAAGATACATAGTATTATTTCGATCTTTTGGAATTTGTTTATGCTTGATTTATGTCCAAGAATGTGGTCAATCTTGGAGTATGTTCCATGTTATGATGAGTAGAATGTATACACTGTAGTTGTTGGGTGAAGTTTTCTGTAGATGTCTAATAAATCCATTTGGTCTAGTGTTGAGTTGAGGTTCTGGATCTCCTTATTGAGTATATGACATGATTTTCTATTTAGGGTTGTAAGTGGGTTATTTAAGTTTCCAGTTCTGATTGTGTTTGAGTCAATGTCCTTTTTAGTTTACTTAGCAGTTGGTTTATAAAACCCAGTGCTCCTGTATTGTATGTGTATATATTTAGGATGGATATTTCTTACTGGTGAATTGAGCCTTTTATCATTATGTAGTGTCCTTCTGTATCCTTTTTAATTTTGGATAGCTCAAAGGCTGTTTTATCTGATATTAGAATAACAACATCTGTCTTTTTCTGTTTTCATTCACCCTGAAAGTTCATTTTCCAGCCTCAAACTTTGAGTCAGTAGGTATCCTTTGTAGTGAGATGTGTTTCCTTGAGGCAACAGATTGCTGGCTCATGCTTTTTTTTATTTTTTATTTTTATTTTTTACCCAGTTTGCTACTTTATGTATCTTCAGGGTGCATTTAGTCCATTCATGTTCAGGCTGATTATTGAAATGTGAGAGTTTATCCCTCTCATAGGGTTCTTAGACAGCTGTGTGTGTGTGTGTTTTTTTTAACTTTTACATTCATATGTGGGTGTGTTTTCATTTGTGTGTGTGCACTGATGATCTGTTGAATCAGTGTTTGCCTGTACTCTTGTGAAGTGCATAGTCATTCTTTTTTTCTGTGCTCAATACCTTCTTAAGCATCTCCTGTAGAGCTGGTTTAGAAGAACATTCTTTTAGGGATTGGATGTCTGGGAAGAACTTTAATTATCTGTCAGTGATGAAGCTTAGCTTGACTGAGTAGGTAATTTTTGATTGAAATTGCTTATCTTTGAGAACATTAAAAGTTAGACTCCAATTCCTTCTGGATTGTAGTGTTTCTACAGATAAGTCTGGTGCTACTCTGATTGGTCTTCCACAGTAGGTAAACTGATCTTTCTCACTGACTTTAGAATGTTTTTATTTCATACCTATTTAGTGTAGGCGAATTACTATAGGTCTAGTGGTTGGTCTTCTCATATGCTGCCTTGCAAGGGTTCTCTGAATCTCTTGTGCTTGAATGGTCATATCTCTGATGAGATGGGGAAAGTTTTCTTGTATGACATCATGGAATACTTGTTCCAAGGTGCTCTCTATTTCCTTTTCTGTTTCAAGGATACCAGTGAGGTGTAGGTTTGGCATCTTGATATAATTGTACATCTCATGGAGGCTTTGCTCCTTCTTCTTGAGTTTTTTAAAAAATATGCTTTTAACAGACTAGAGTAATTCAATATTTTGGGCTTTAAACTCTGCTTTCTATGCTTGTCATTTTGTTATTTCATGGATGGAGTTTTTTATGAACAATATTTCAGAGCATGGTTTTTTGAGATTGACCAACTGTCACAATTTCATCCAGTTTTGCTTCTTGTTTCTTTTTATTTTTGTTCATACTTCCCATTCTTATTGGATATATGACAATTATTTTTTCTCACTCTAAATTGTGTTTTCTTTTAAAATTTTTATTTTAAAGATGGGAGTACAATTCAGGATAGGTATACAAGTTGCAATCATACAGGTAAAGTTTTGGCCTTCCTTTGGTTTCCACTTTGCCTGTTTTGAGATCAGGTACCCTAAGTGATGTTATGTGCCCCCCACCATCCCCTGGCAGTGTCTCACTAGTGCCAATCTCTTTTTTGTGGTATTATGGTAAATGTTTAGGGTCCACTTATGGGTGAGAACATGTAGTACTCAGCTCTTTGTTTCTGAGATAGATCACTGAATATTATAGACCCTAAATTCATCCAAGTTGCTGAAAAGTCGATAATTTTGTCCTTCTTTATGGCTGCATAATATTCCATCCTGTGTATGTAGCACATTTTTTTATACAGTCCAGTTTTGATGGGCAGCATGGTTGGTTCCATGTTTTTGCTATTGTGAATAGCACTGCAATAAACATGCATACACACTTATCTTTTTGTAGAATGATTTGAGTCCTTCTGGGTATATTCCTAGAAGGGGCATTGTGGGGTCATATGCAAGGTCAATTTCTAGTTATTTTAGAAATCACCACACTGTTTTCCATAGAGGTTGAAGTAGTTTGCACTCCCCACCAACAGTGTAGAAACATTCCCTTTTCTCTGCATCCTTGTTAGGATCTGTTGTTTTTTGTTTTTTTAATGCTGGTCATTCCTACTGAAGTTAGGTGATATCTCAATGTGGTTTTGACCTGAACATTTTTCCATGTGTCTATTGGTTGCTCATATAGCTTCTTTTGAGAAGTGTCTATTCATGTCTTTTGCTCATTTTTAAAAGGTACTGTTTGCTTTTTTTTCTGTCAGCACATTTGGGTTCCTTGTAGATTGCACATGTCAGATATACAGTTGGCAAATTTCTTTTCCCATTCTGTGGGCTGCCTTTCCATTCACTTTGGGGACAATATGATCCTATACCTGGAAAATCTAAGGTGCTCTTCATTTCCTTTTCTGTTTCAAGGATACCAGTGAGATGTAGGTTTGGCATCTTGATATAATTGCACATCTCATGGTTCTTTTCCACTTGATCTGTCAAAAACCTCAACAAAAAGGCAAAGAACCAAATAAAAAGTGCAATCCCATTTACAACAGCCACACACAAAAATAAAATACCTTGACATCTTCCTAATCAGAGAAGTAAAAGACCTCTACATCAAAAAATGCAAAACACAGCTCAAAGAAATAAAAAAAGACACAAACAAATACTCCATGCTCATGAATTGGAAGAATCAACATTTTTAAGATGGCCATCCTACCAAAGGCAATCTACAGATTCAATGCAATACCCATTAAACTACCATCATCGTTCTTCTTCAGATCTGGAAACAGCAATCCAGAAGTTAGCATGGAAACAAAAACAACCACAAATAGCCAAAACAAACCTCAGCAAAAGAAACAAAGCAGAAGGTCTTACACTCCCAGACTTTAAACTTTTCTATAAGGCTACAATAATCAAAACAACCTGTTGGTACAAGAAAAGGCTTATTGACCAACGGAGTAAGACAGAGATTCCAGAAGCAAAACTTCAATTTCTAAACCAACTCATCTTCTACAAAGCCTCCACCAATAACCAATCAGGAGAAGAGAATCTATTCAGTAAATAGTGCTGGGGAAACTAACTTATCACATGCAGAAGAATGAAACAAGACCCCTACTTATCACCATACACAAAAATCAACTATAAATGGATTAAAGACTTAAATGTAAAACCCCATAGTATAAGAATCTTAGAAAATGTAGGAGACATCCTTATGAAAATTGGAATAGGCAACCAATTCCTGATCACCCCAGATGTCTATGCCATATGAGATAAGATAGACAAGTAGGACCTTATCAGAATGAAAAGCTTCTGCAAAGCAAAAGAAAATATTTCTTTTCTTCCTTTTAATTTTTTTTACTTTCAAATTTTTTATTTTAAAGATGTGGGGTACAAATCAGGTTTAGGTTCATTATGCAGGTACCCTTGTTGATGAGGTGCTTCTCCCCCAATGCTCTCCCGGCAGTCCTTCAAATGCCAACCCCACACCCCCCACCCTTGGCAATTTCCCACTACTGCCAGTCCCTGTCTTATAGTATTATAATAATTGTTCAAGGTCTGCTTATGAGTGAGAACATAGGGTACTCTGTTCTTTGTTTCTGTGATAGATCACTGAGTATGATAGAATCTAAATCCATCCAAGTTGCTGTGAAGTCAATATGTTTGTCCTTCTTTATGGCTGCATAATACTCCATTGTGTATATATAACACATTTTTTTAAATCCAGTCAAATTTTGATGGGCAGCATGATTGGCTCCATGTTTTTGCTATTGTGAATAGAGCTGCAATAAACATGCATGTGCAGGTATCTTTTTGGTAGAATGATTTGAGTTCCTCTGGGTATATTCCCAACAGGGGGATTGCAGGGTCATATGAAGGGTCAATTTCTAGTTCTTTCAGAAATTGCCACACTGTTTTTCAAAAGAAGTTGCACAAGTTTGCATTCCCACCACAGTATGGGAGCATACCTTTATCTCCACATCCTCGCCAACATCTGTTGTTTATTTTATTAATGATGATCATTCTTACTGGGTTAGGTGGTATCTCAATGTGATTTTCATTTCCATTTCTCTGATGATTAGTGAGGCTGAGCACTTTTTCATGTATCTGATGGCTGCCCATATAGCTTCTTTTGAGAAGTATCTATCTTCATGTCCTTTGCCCACTTTTTAATGGGGCTGTTTTTTCGTTTCGGCATGCTGGAGTTCCTTATAGATCCTAGATGTTAGGACTTGGTCAGATATACAGTTGGAAAATATTTTTTCCCCTTCTGTGGGCTGTCTGCCTTCTCTCAATGGTTTCTTTTACTTTGCAGAAGTTTTGCAGTTTGATGAGGTCCAACTTGTCTTTCTTATCTCTTATGGCGTGGGCACTTGGGGTTTTGAGGAGGAATTTGTTGCCAGTTCCAATTCCCATATGGGTATATCCTGAATTTTCTAAGATTCTTATAGTTTGAGGTTTTATGTTTAGATCTTTGATCCATTTAGAGTTAATTTTTCACGTATGGTGATAGGTAGGGGTCCTGTTTCAATCTTCTGCATGTGATCAGTCAGTTTTCCCAGTACCATTTACTGAATAGGTTCTCCTCTCCCCAGTGGGTGTTGTTGGAGGCTTTGTCAAAGATGAGTTGGTTGAGAAATTGAGATTTTGTACCAGAATCTCTATCCTGTACCATTGATCCATATGCCTGTTCTTGTACCAATACCAGGCTGTTTTGGTTATTGCAGTCTTATAGTTTGAAGTTTAGAAGTATGATACTTCCTGCTTTGTTTCTTTTGCTAAGGTATGTTTTGGCTATTCATGGCTTATGTTTCTATATGAATTTCTGTATTGTCATTTCCAGGTCTGAGAAGAATAATGTTGAGAATTTAATGGGTATTACACTGAATCTGTAGATTGCCTTTGGTAAGATGGACATCTTAACAATGTTGATTCTTCTTATCCATGAGCATGGAATATTGCTCCATTTGTATCTTCTTGGATTTCTCTAAACAGTGTTTTGTAGTTCTCAATGTAAAGGTCTTTCACTTCTCTTGTTAGGAAGATGGCAAGGTATCTCACTTTTTTCATGGCTATTGTGAATGGGATTGTGCTTTGTATTTGGTTCTTCACCTTCTTGTTGGTGTATAAGAATGCATCTGTCTTTTGCACATTTATTTTGTACCCTGATACTTTGCCAAAGTCCTTTATCAGTGAAAGCAGATTTTTGACTGATTCTCTTGGATATTCGTGGTAAAGGATAATATCATCAGCAAAGAGGGATAACTTAACTTCCTCTTTTCCTATTTGGATATCCCTGATTTCCTTCTCTTGTCTAATTGTTCTAGCTAGGACTTCCAACATGATGTTGAACAAGAGGGGTGAGAGTGGGCAGCCTTGTCTTGTTCCAGTTTTCAGGAAATGTTTCCAGTTTCTGTCCATTTAACATTATGCTAGCTGTAGGTTTATCGTAGTTGTCACTTACTATTTTGAGATATGTTCCTTCTATACCTAGGTATTCGAAGGTTTTTGTCAAGAAGAGAAGCTGAATTTTATCAAAAGCTTTTTCTGCATCTAATGATATGATCATGTCGTTCTTGTTTTTACATCTGTTGATGTATTTGTGCATTTATGACCTTACGGATGTTGAACTAGCCCTGCATCTTAGGGATGAAGCCTATTTGGTCATGGTGGATGATTTTTGAGATGTATTGTTGGATCCAATTTGCTAGAATCTTGTTGAGGACTTTTGCATCTATATTCATAAGGCATATTGGCCTGTAGTTCTTTTTTTGTTGGACCTTTACCTGGCTTGGGTATCAGTGTGATGTGAGCTTCGTAAAATGATATGGGAAGAACTCCATCTTGCTCAATTGCCTGGAATACTTTAAATAGGATTGGTATCATCTTCTTGTATGTTTTGTAGAATTCTGCTGGAAAGCCATCCAGTTCAGGGATTTTTTTTTTTTTGGAGGTAGTTTTCTAAAGACATAGTTAATTTCCTGAGTTGTTATTGGTCTATTTAGTGTCTCAATGTCTTCTTGTTTCAACCTTGGCAGGTAGTTTGATGTCAGAAAGTCTTCCTTTTCATTTATGTTTTCAAGTTTGTTTCGATATAGGTGTGCATAGTAATCTCGAATAATCTTTTGTTTTTCTTCAGGAGTCAGTTGTGATTTGACCTTTTGTATTTCTGATTGTGTTTATTTGGGCTTTTTCTATTTTTTTCTTGGTCTTTCTGGCAAGGGGTCCAGCAATCTTGTTAGTTCTTTCAAAGAATCAGCTTTTTTTGTTGTTGATTTTGTAATGATATTTTTGTCTTCTATGTCCCATACTGGTCTCTTATTTTGGTGATCTGGAATCTTCTGCTAAAGTTAGGGTTTTGGAAGTCTTGTCTTTCCAGCTCCCTTAGGTGATTTGTTAGACTGTTAACTTGTGATCTTTCCATTTTCTTGATGTGTGTTCATAGAGATATACATTCCCCTTTTAGAACTGTTTTCATGGTAGCCCAGAGGTTTTGGTAAGATGTTTCTTCATTTTTATTTATTTCCAGGAATCTTTTAATTTCTTTTTTGATTTTAGTGTTGATCCAGTAGTTGTTCAGCATCACGCTGTTTAATGTCCATGTCTTTGTGGGGTTTGGGGAAATTTTGTTGTACTGATATTTATTTTTATTCCACTGTGGTCTGAGAAGGTACATGGAAATATTTCAATCTTATGGAATTTGCTTATGCTTGATTTATGGCCAAGGGTGTGATTGGAGTATGTTCTATGTGTTGGTGAGTAGAATGTATATTCTGTGGTTGTTGGGTTGGATATTCTATAGGTCTATTAAGTTCATTTGGTTGAGTGTCAAGTTGAGGTTCTGAATATCCTTGTTGATTTTTTGCCTTGTTGATCTCTCTAGGGCTTCTAGTGGGGTATTCAAGTCCCCAACTAGAATAACATTAGAGCTAATATCTTTTTTTAGTTTGCTTGGTAGCTGTTTTATAAATGCTAGTGCTCCAGTGTGGGTGCATATATGTTTAGGATGGATATTTCTTGTTGATAGATTGAATCTTTTATCATTGTGTAATATCCTTTTGTATCTTTTAAAATTGTTGATAGTGTAATGAAATATCTAAAATGGTAATAATAACTTGCTTGACATAAGTAACTCCATTTTGTTAAAATCTTCCATCATAGCTGTCTGCCTGGTCTAAAAATAACCACCCAGTGTGTACGTTTGATTGTTGTAACGTTCACATGACTACAGACCCACAGTCTTGTTCCCCTGAATTGTTCATACTGACCTTTCTTGCTGATCATTTGAAAACTCCTTAGCCACAAGTTCCATGTAATTGTATGCCTTGTTAACTGAAATCCAAGAGATTGTTCCTTTTGTTTTTAGTTCCTTATACCCTCACCCCCTGCTATGTAGCCCACTTGTGGATTTTGCCTTTATAAGTTTCTTGCTGATTCCACTCAGTGTCAAGACCTTTCTTGGTGTGAGCCTATTCTTGGCCTCACACTATTAAAGGACTCAAAATTCGAACCCAGTGTGCTGGTGATTTTCCTTTCTCACCATTTGACTATAACATTCGGAGGCCCCAGCGAGAATGTTGCCAACCTCGGGAGGTGGCTTCGCTCCCGCTTTCCTCAGCTCAATGGAGGAGTTATAGGGGAAGCGCCCCCTGAATCATTCCAGGGCCCCATAACCTGTCATCTAGCTCAGAGGGAGCAGGAACAATCACTGATTTCCTCCCACCTTAAAAACTCCTGAGTCTGTCTGCGTTCTCCTAGGAGGTAAGAGTTTGTCCTGTTTACCAGTAAAAATCTGTTTTGTTCTGTTTGTGGCCACAATTCTGTTTAAGGGAATCATGGCTTGATGAGGCCACCCTTTGGACACTATTCATTAGGGCAAGACATTGACTGAATAGAGACCTCTGGTTTTCTGCCCTGAGGTTGTTCTGGGGATCTATAGCTCTTCTGACTTTGTCCAGATGCACCCTGTCTGTCATTATGATTTAATTGTGTATTTTAACTGTTTGCTTGTTGTTTGCTCATTGTTTGTTATAGGTTCACAGAATTTATGACCTGTCAGTCCTCTGGACTGTACCTTGAAAAATTTCTCTGTTCTATTTGCTAAGGACTATGGTGTCCACCTTTCTAAAAGTGGGCCTTGGAGCCTCTATAAAATAGATTGGCTTACATTTAATGTTGATTGACCCTCTACAGGGTCTTTAAATGTTCGTGTTACTCAGACTGTTTAAAAGATCATTACAGGGAACCCTGGTCATCCTGATCAGTTTCCCTATATTGGCCAATGGTTAAATTTAGTTCAAACCCCACTCCCCCCCATGGTTAAAAATATGATCTCTTAAAACTCAGGATCCTTCCCGTAATCTACACTATACAGAAACAGAACTTCTAACTTAAAAACAACAGGGTACTGCATACAAAGGCCCCTGGCTAACTCTTCAAGAAAAACTTGCTTTACCTGTTCCTCAAGAGAATAAAATCTTGCCAAAATCCCAAATTCTCAGAGAAATCAGAAATTTTAACCTCCCTGGTAAAATCAATTATGCGCACTCATTGTCCCACCTGGGATGATTGCCAGCAACTCCTTTTAACCCTATATGTTTCTGAAAAGCCAAAGCACATTAGACCTGAGCCTAAAAATCCTATTCTAGCCTCAACTGCAGGTACACAGGAAGAAAGTCAGGTACACAGGAAGAAAGTCAGTTAGAGGATGTTTTTCCCTCCTCTTGCCCGGATTGGGACCCTAATACTTCGGCAGGGTCTAGAAAATTTAAAGCTTATCACTGGACTCTATTAGCTGGTTTGAAGGGAGCGGCCTGAAAACCTATTAATCTTTTCAAAACTACTAAGATTATTCAGGGTCCCGAGGAGTCACCAGGGGTGTTTCTTGAATGTCTTTAGGAGACATTCCATACTTATACCCTGTTTGACCTCTCCACACCCAAGAATGCTCGGGCTATCCACTTGGCTTTTGTGGCTCAGGTGACTCCTGACATCCAGAGAAAGTTGCAGAGGCTTGAAGGTTTCACAGGAATAAACATTTCTCAGCTGCTCGAGGTAGCTCAGAAGGTTTTTAATAACTGAAATGCTGAGAAACAGAAACAGGAAAATAAGAAAATGGACAGAGCAAAAAAATGGCAAACAAAAATATTAGTTGCTACCATCCTGTCCTCCCAACCTGGCTCAAGGCCAGCATGTAAAACAAAGAGAGAAACTAAAAAAGGACAAAAGAGAATTGAATGTATCCAGCTAGACAAGAAACAATGTGCATATTGTAAAGAGCTGGGTCACTGGGTAAAAAAAAAAATTGCCTTCGCTGCCCAAAGACAGAGGACCCAAAGTCAGTTCTAGTCCTGCCCTCTACTGGTAACCCTCCTGTCTTGCCAACCAATTTTTGCTTTTGAATGAACATCTCCTGACTTGGGGACACCAGCCAGCTAACTTGAACCTGGTTACCACAGGGTTTCAAGAACTCCCAACCCTTTTTGAGGAATCTTGGCAACAGGATTTGTCAGTGTTCCATGCCTTACATCCTGAATGTACTTTACTCCAGTATGAAATAATCTCTCTCTTGTGGCTGCAGACTTGGACACTTGTCCAAAAGGTATTAAGACTCTGTTACAGCTCCTCCAAGACTTGAGCTACCATGTGTCAGCAAAAAAGTCACAGCTCTTCTCAAGTGAAGTTTCCTACCTGGGATACCAGCTAAAAAAGGGTAAACGAGCCCTGACCTCAGCCCAGAAAGAAGTCATTCAAATTCCTACACCAACCACAAAGAAATAGGTACAGGAATTCCTGGGGGTGGCAGGGTATTGCTGGCTGTGAATCCCAGAATTTGCTGAAATTGCCAAGCCTCTGTACACAGCCACTACTGGGGATCAGCCCCTGAAATGGAGTGCTACTGAGGAATAAGTGTTCCAGCAGTTAAAAATGACTCCAGCTTTAGTCCTCCCAGATGTTACCAAGTCTTTTTATTTGTTTGTTCATAAGCAGCGGGGAATTGTGAAGGGGGGTCTTACCCAGACCTTAGGACCCTAGAGGCAACCTATGACTTACTTGTCAAAAAGGTTGGATCCAGTGGCTTCTGGCTGGCCCTCCTGTCTTCAAGCCATCACCACTACTGCTATACTGGTTAAGATGGCAGACAAACTAAGTTTTGGTCAAAACTTGGCCTTAACAGTTCCCCACACCATAAAGACACTGCTCTGGGGAGCTTCTGGCCACTGGATGTCAAACGAAAATTTTAGCCCTTCTAGAGGCTATATGGCTCCCCAAAGAAATAGTCGTCATACATTGCAGGTGACCCCAGAAATCAGACACTCCAGAGGTGACAGGACTAAATTAACTGAGATACTAAACCAGTATTACTACTTTCAAGACTTAAGAAGCCTCACTGCCACAGCCACTGCACTGTGTCCAGCTTATTTGCAATAAATGCCAAACAAGGGCCAAGGCCATCAAATGGTATCAGGGCCCAAGGACTAAGCCCCAGAAAAACATGGAAAGTGTACTTTACTGAGGCAAAAACCCCCTCATGTTGGTTATCAATATCTGCTGGTTTTTATAGACACTTTTTCAGGTTGGACAGAAGCTTTTGCCACAAGAAATAAAACTGTACTTACGGTTACAGGATTTTTGTTAAATATAATTATTCCTAGGTTTAAACTTCCCTTCTCTATTGACTCTAATAACAGTCCTGCCTTTACCTTGTCCATAGTATAGCTGGTTAGTTAAACACTAAACATTGACTAGAAATTACATTGTACTTACCAACGACAAAGCTCTGGAGGTAAAATGCATGAACCAGACTTTAAAATCTACTTTAACCAAATTAATAATAGAGACTGGTGAAAAACGGATAAACCTTTTACCTTTAGTCCTTCAAACCTGTGTGTGGTTGCAGAATCCCATCCTTAAAAAATTACTCATCAATCTCTGTTAAAGTATCTTCAGTCCCTCCAGCAGGTTCAGGCTGCTGTCCACTCCGGCATTTGTGCTGTTTTGCCCACTCCATCTTCCACACCTTGTACTAACTCCTGCCTGGAAGGGACCATTTATCGTCATCACCACTCCAATATCACTCAAAGTTGATGGGATATCGACCTGAATTCACCACATACAAGTCAAGAGAGTCATGAAAACTAACATAATTCTACCAGCTCACTCCGTCAACTGTGCTACGGTGGCCAGGGACTCTAAATAACTGGAATCCTTGGTTCCCACTTATCCTCTTCTTCCTCAGTTTACTTATAAAATCTTGTATATTAAACTGGATTATTAACTTTATAAAACAACAAATCAGTTCTGTAAAACTCACACATGTAAACTTATTATAATTCTTGATAAGTCAACGAATTGACTCACGTACAACTAAAAGAGGAGAATGAAATATCTAATGAAATATCTAAAATGGTTATAATAACTTGCTTGACATAAGCAACTCCATTTTGTTAAAATCCTCCATCTTAGCTGTCTGCCTGACCTAAAAATGATCCCCTCAGTGTGGGGTCATATGTTTGATTGTTGTAACTTTCCCATGACCACAGACCCACAGCCTTTTTCCCCTGAGCTGTTCATGCTGACCATTCTTACTGACCATTTGAAAACTCCCTAGCCACAAGTTCCATGTAATTGTATGCCTTGTTAACTGAAATTCAAGAGATTGTTTCTTTTGTTTTTAGTTCCTTGTACCCTCACCCCCTGCTTTGTAGCCCACTTGTGGATTTTGCCTTTATAAGCTTCTTTCTGATTCCATTCAGTGTCAAGAGCTTTCTTGGCATGAGCCTACTGTTGGCTGCATGCTATTAGAGGACTCAAAATTTGAACCCGTTGTACAGCCAATTTTCCTTTCTCGCAGTTTGGCTATAACAGTAAAGGCTGTTTTGTTGGTATTAAGATCACAACTCCTGCCTTCTTTTGTGATCTATTTGACTGGAAACTCATTTTCCATCCTCCAACTTTGAATCTGAGTGCGTCACTTAAGGTGAGATGAGTTTCCTGGATGCAGCAAATAATTGGGTCATGGTTTCTTATCCAGTTTGCCATTCTGTGTCTTTTCAGTGGTGCATTTAGTCCATTCACATTTAGGGTGATTATTGAAATGTGATTATTTATCCTCATCATGAGGGTCTTATAAAGTTTTTTTGTCTGCTTGTTTTCTTTTAGCTTGGGAGTTGATGTATGTGTGTTTTGTCAAGTTTGCTGTTGCAATGAATTTTTTGTTGATTCTGTGCTCTGCTGTTCTCTTGGGAAGTGTGTGATCATTCTTTTTTTTCTTTCTTCTGTGCTTGATATCTTTTTAAGCAACTCTTGTAGAGGTGGTATGAAAGTTGCATAATCTCTTAGGGATTGGATTTACAGGAATTATTTTGGTTCTCTATCACTGATGAAGCTGAGCTTGGCTGGGTAAGAAATTCTTGGTTGAAATTGTTTATCTTTGAGGACTTTAAATATTGGACTCCAGTCCCTTGTTGCTTATAGTGTTTCTACTGATAGGTCTACTGCTATTCTGATTGCTTTTCCCTGCTAGGTAGTCTGTCCTTTCTCTCTTGCTGCCTTTAGGATTTTTTCTTTTGTGCCTACTTTGTGAAGGCAAATTACTATGTGTCCAGGGGTTGGTCTTCTCATTTGATGTCTTGTGCGGGTTCTCTGTGTCTCTTGTGTTTGGCTGGTCTCATCTCTGGTGAGATGGGGAAATTTTTCTTGGATAGTTTCCTGGAATACTTGCTCCAAGGTGTTCTCCATTTTCCTTTCTTGTTCTGGGATACCAATCAGGCATGGGTTCGGCCTGTTGGTATAATCGCACATCTCTCGTGGGCTTTGTTCTTTTTTTCCTGAGTCTTCTTTTTATGTTTTTTACAGCTGGGGTTAATTCCATGTTCTGGTCTTCAAGTTCTGAGATTCTTTCTTCTGCTTGATTAATTCTGCTTTCCATGCTTGTTATCTTGTTATTTATTTCCTGGATGAAATTTTTTTATGGTCAAAATCTCAGTTACAAATTCTTTCAGTGTTGTATCTTGTCTGTCTTGAGTGTTATTCACACTTTCCATCCATTCCCTAATCCCTGTCATATTCTGGGGCCAGTCGTTGGTGACTTCCATTGTTTAACCTCTGAGGTCTGAGTTTTCAGGAGTTTGTTACACTTGAAATTGCATGTGGCTTTCACTGGTTTTCCTCATTTGTGACAGATCTGTTTCTTTTCTCATTAGTTCCATTATTCAGTAGCAGTGAATTTGTTCAGGAGTTTGTTACACTTGAAATTACATGTGGCTTCCACTTCTGATGTTTGCTAAGTCCTCTGTTCTTCCCTGATCCAGGCTCTGGAATTTGTTCTATTTTAAAACAGGACTGTGGGTGGGAAGCTTTGCTGTCTCTTGTAGTTTTGAGTGTCAAATAAGGTGCAGGATGGGGAACTAGGATTCAGAAACTACTTGCAAATCACAATGTTCACTGATTGTGGTATGGGTTCCCTGAGACCCACTTCCCACTACCACTCTATATGATGATGTAATGGGTATGTGTGTGTATTCTCTGAGTCCAAGATACAGTAAAAACAATGAAGAAAACAGAGGAAAGCAGAATTAAATAAGATGGACAAAGAAAAAAACAAAACACAAAAACAAAAACAACCCCCACCCCCACAGAACAATGAAAGCAGAAACCAAAGCAAAAAACAATTGAACACACACACATACACTCCAAAACAAACTGGAATAACAACTAAGCAAAACAAAACATAAAACAGCAAAAACTAGGAAAACCAAACACACACACACACACACACACACACACACACACACACTCCCAGCGCAAAATGAATGGAGAGGAAAAAGAGAAAGAATGGAAACAAAAAGCAGAGAAAAAAAGAAAGAAAGAAAAAAGGAATTCAGGTTGAACCTTCACACATATATTCACACATATTAATCTAAAAAAGAAGAAAAAAAGCAAAAACAAACCAACAACAACAAAACTGAAAGATGAACACTCAGTCATTCACATACACACATAAACAGATAACAAAAAACAAAAGAAGAAAAAGAAAAAAAAAAGGAGGCGTATGCAGATCAAACCTGCACATATTCATGCACTAAGGAAAAATATTAAAAAATTAGCAATCAAAAAAGGCAATTTTTTAAAAAAAATCCTGCCTTCTTGTGGCAGGTTCTAGAATTGTTCCTCTTATCTGCTTCTCTGCTGTCTCCTGCAGAGCTGCTCCCTGTTTCATTCTCTCCTGGTGTCCAGACCAGGGAAGGAGATGAGGCAGTGGGGTGGGTTGGGTTGCAGTCCTCCCTTCCCACTCTCCTCTCCTATGGTCAGGAGAATCCACTCCAGTGGGGAGGTGTGGGATTGTCTCTTCCCCAGATATGCATGAGGAGTGACCCAGCCAAGCCTACCCTGTAGTGGAGTACTCCTATCGCTGCTGACATCCAGGCTTCAGCTGGATTTGTCCCTCTCAGTCATGCCACAGTCATGTGGGTCTGATGGTCAGAGGATTTCTTGGGAAGAGGGGGGTTGGGTCAGCCCAGACACACCACTGGTCTCTTTGGAGTTCTTCCTCATCCTTTTCTGGCTACACCCTTTGTCCTATGACTGGATCAGGGTAGGGAGTGGGGCACCTGAGACTTAGCATTCAAAAGGTCCCTCCGAAATTTGTACTTTCAGGATATTCCCTCTGGGTCACAATCAACACCTGACTAGTTGATCTACTGGTCACAGAGATTGGGTCTGCTGTTCCATTGTGAGCAATCAGAGCACATTCCTGTTCCATTTTCAAGATGGTGGCAGGGTGCCTCATTCATCTTCTGGAGTGGGGCTCTACCTCTGGGATCCCTCTGCCAGTGTCCAGCCAGATGCTGTAGTGATGAAGTAGAACCTGGAGCTGGCAGTGTCTCTCACTACAGTGGTGAAGCACAGCCTGGAGCTGGTAGTCTCTCCCCACAGCTTCTTCCCAGGAAGACTTTTGTCAGTTAAAAAAAATAGCACTCGTCTTCAGCAACCAGGAGTGCTAGGGACCAAGCAGAGCAGCTGCAGCACCAGCTGTTCCACCAGAAGAGCCCTGGTCACTTGCTCACAAGACCCTAATTAGTCAATCTCTCCCAGCGTCTTTTTCCCAGGAAGGATTTTGTTGATTTAAAAAAACAATGGCACACAGCTTCTGCCTCCTGGGAATCACTAGGGTCTGAGATGTGCAGCTGCGGCACAAGCCGCTTCACCAGGAGAGCCCCAGCTTCTTGCTCCTGAGCCCTCACTTAGTCAGCCACTCACACGCCCACTCATTTACCAGCATGTACACAAAATTTTCCATACACTCACTCACACTGGGACTCACATAGTCTGACTGGCTTGGCTGCCATATTCCCACTCCTCCAAAAGAAAATATTTCTTATCTTGAAGAGAAGCTTAGATCATTAGTTTTAGATCTTTTTTCTTTTCTTATATATTCATTAGACGCTATAAATGCTTCTCTTAGTTCTATTATTTCTGCATACCACAAATTTCAATAATCTATATGTTCATTTTCAGCTCAAAATACTTTTTAATTTCTTTTAGCGGTTCTTCTTTATCCTATATGACATTTAGATATGTGCTGTTTAATTTCCAAGTATTCTGAAATGTTTCAGATATCTTTTTGTTATTAATTTCCATTTTAATTTTGTTGTGGTCTCACAGCATTCATTGCATGATTTCTATTTTTTAAAAAATTGTTAATCTTTGTTTCATGGCAATATTGGTGAATGTTCAATGTGAGATTGAGAAAAGTATATATTTTGCTGTTGTTGGATGAAGCATATTATAAATGTCAATTATATCAAATTGATTAATGACTATATCCTTTTTTTTTTTTTTGAGTTGGAGTCTCACTCTGTCAGCCAGATTGGAGTGCAGTGGCCGCTCCCCGCCACCGCAGCCTCGAGCTGCTGGGCTCCAGCGATTCTTCTGCCTTAGCCTTCCAAGTAGCTGGAACTACAGGCGCGCGCGACCACGCCAGGCTAATTTTTTGATTTATTGTACAGATGAGGTCTTGCCAAGTTGCCCAGGCGGGTCTCGAATCCGCAAGCTCAGGCAATCGAGTCACCTCAGCCTCCCAAGGCGCGGGATTACAGGCTGAGCCATGGAGCCCGGCCAATGATCATATCCTTACATTCTGCCCGCTGGATCTATCATTTACTGATCGATGGATGTTGAGAAAGTGTCCAATCATAAGGGTGGACTTTCCTATTTCTTTTGCAGTTTATCGGTATTTGCCTCACATATTTGACGTACATTTGTTAGGCATATATACATTATGGATTGTGATGTCTTGATGAATTGACCCCTTTATCATTGTGTAATGTATTTCTTTATCTCCAATAATTTTGATTAGTGTTAGCATGTATTTTGTTCTGTGTTCCCTTGCTTTTAAATCTATCTATGCCTTTATGTTTAAAGTGGGTTTCTTATAGACAGCATATTGTTGAGTATTTTTATTCCATTTTGACAATCTCCTTTAAGTGGCATATTAAGACCATTCACATTTAAAGTAATTTTATATATAGTTGGATTAACAGGTACTGTGTCTGGAACTGTTTTCTGTTCATTACAGTTTTTCTTGGTTTCCTTCTCTTTTTAAATATTTCTCTATTTTTCTACTGTCTCATTTAAATTGAACTTATTGTATGATTTTATTTCCTCTTCTTTATTATGTTGTTATGAGGTGAATTTTGTCCCCCTCCCCCACAAAATTTATATGCTGAGGCCTTAACCCCCAATGTGACTGTGTTTGACGATAGGCTCTTTAAGGAGGTAATGAAGAATAAATGCAGTCATGAGGGTTGATCATTTACCTGGTAGGACTGTTGTCATTTTGAGATACCAGAGCTCTCTCTGCTATCTGTGTACACACACACACACACACACACACACACACACACACACTCCATACAGCAAAAAGGTAGCTATCTCTAATCTCAGAAGAGAAGTGTCTCCAGAAACTCAGCTTTCTGGCGCCTTGAGCTTGTACTTTTATCCTCCAGCACTGTGAGAAAATTAATTTCTTTGTTTAAGCTACCCAATCGGTTGTTTTGCTATGGCAGCCTGAAAAGACTAATACACAAATCAAGTATAATTCATATTTTTTAGTAGTTGCCCTAGTAAATATATATACATATATTTACAACTAATATAAGTCCACTTTCAAATAACACTACGTTGTTTCATGGGTAGTGCAGTAACTTGTAACAGAAAATTCCTCTTAACTCCATCCTTCCCCTACTGCATAACACTGCAGTAATTCATCTTATTTACCCGTAAGCCATAATTACCTAATACATTGATGCTATTATTACCTTGAATAAGAAATTATTTACTAGATAATTAAGAATCAGAAAAATAAAAGGTATTATTGTACCTTCACTTTTTCTTTCTCTGATGTTTTTCCTTTCTTTATGTAGATCTGAGCTTTGATATCTATTATTTTCCTTTCCCCAAGTCTTTAAAAATATTTCTTGCAAGTCAGGTATATTGGTGACAAATCCTCCCAGTTTATGTTTGTCTAAGAAAATCTTTATTCTTCCTTCACATATGAATAATTTCACTAGATAAAGAGTTCTAGGTTGGTGGAATTTTTGTTTCAATTCTTTAAAAATTTCACTCCACTCTCTTCTTACTTGCATGGTTTCTGATGTGAAAGTCCTGTGTAATTCTTGTCCTGTTATATAAGTAAGCTGTTTTTTAAAAAAATGTTTCTTTTAAGATGTTCTTGCTGTGCATATTTCTCTGCAGTTTGGATAAAATATACATAAATGTAAATTTTTTGGTATTTATTCTGTTTGATATTCTTTGAGCTTCCTGTATCTGTGATTAGGTGTATTTCTAATTTTGAAAAATTCTAAGCCATTAAATTTCAACATTTCTCATGCTTCTTTCTCTCTTCTGTTATTCCCATTTTAAGCATTTTCTTTGATGCTTTCTTAGAGTTTCCAGCTTTCTACCTACAATACTCTGTTCTTTAATGTTGTCTGCTTTTGAAAGATAAGTCCATCACTTTTTGGCCTTTTGGCTGAGAAAAGTGTGAAGGTAAGTCTATTAGACTTAATTTTGATTAGCATCTGGATGCATTTTAAAATAGTTACCTTTTCCCTGGGCATATTTTTAAATGTTTACTTTTCCTCTGCTGAAAAGGAAGAGGTTTTTATTTTTTGTTTTTAAAAATTTTCACTATGAAAAACCTGGTGGGTCTCCTGGAGGTGAAGCTCATGAAAATGTAGAGGACTTTTTAAAAAACAACCTCTCCAGGGTATTTTTTTAACTCTCATGTTGGTTCACACATATATTACAGCAATTAATAATTTTAAGTTCTTAAATTAATACTTACTATTTAGTATTGCTACCAGTCACTGGCTTCAGTAACTCCGACTACCAGAAAACTAATCTTGGCTGTGATTCCCCTTATTTGTCTGTCTCTCTAGTTTTTGAGGTGGCAGTTTGCTATCAGGTGACCTCAGTTCTCTGACAGATTTAGGAATTCATTGATTTTAAGTTTGCTCAACATTTTTTCTTGTTATGAGAACTGGGGTAATAATTCCCAGGAATATTTTATGTGGTAGATGAAACCAAAAGTCTGTTGGGTGGTTTCTAACTATGAAACCAATTACATAATACATATAAGGCAATTCAGTTGCCTGTTTCTTCTGGAGTGAGTTTCAGTCATTTGTGTCTTTTAAGGAATTAGTCCTTTTCAATTAAGTTGTCAAGTTTATGTGCATATCATTTTTCATGGTATTCCCTTATGACCATATTAATATCTGCTGGGTCTGTACTTGCTGATATGGACAATGTGCACCTTTTATTTTTATTTTTTGGCCAGTATGGATAAATATTTATTAAATTTATCGAGTTTCTCAAATCATCAAGTTTTGTCTACATTGGTTTTCTCTATTATTTTGTTTGAATTTTATTTCTTTCTGCTCTGTCGTCATTATTTCCATATTTATCCTTGCTTTGAGTTTATTTTTGCTCTTTTTCCCCACCCTGGTTTATTTAGGTGAAGTTTGGGTTGTTGATTTGAGAAACTTTTTTCTAAAATAAGCAATTAATGCTGTAAATTCTTCTCCAAACATTGCTTTTTCTGCATCCGGTTTTCAGTTCTGTGTTCAAAGCTTTTGCAGTGCTAACCTAAACTCCCTCATTTGTACACAACTTAAGGATCAGACCACCTGGGTGGTGATCTACACTGTCGTTTAGTTCTTAAGATTTTAATATATTTCCTCATATCAGGGCAGAACAGGCACTGGTTTTTAAGGTTATTCCAAGTTTTTGTTGTTATTGTTGTTGTCGATAGTGAATGATGTCCTTTCCACTTATTTTTATTTTCTATATAAGAAAGATAGTGACAGCTGTATATGTTTTTACTGACCACCTTACTGAATTATATTAATTTTAAATATTTTTAAAATAGAGCCTTGAAATTTCCAATCAACTTGTATGCAAACAAAATGTCATCTGTTTTGTTCAATGTTTTTATCTTTGTGGATTGCTTAGTATTTCTACTAAAAATGTGGGATAAAATTAAGTGATCACAGTAATATCTTACCTGATTTTTTCTGACTGCTATTAATACCTCCAATGATTTTAATTATGATATTGGCTTTTGATTTTGTGAACATATTTCTATTATCTATTCTTAGTTTTCTACAAAGTGATACAAAAAATTATTTGAATGTAATCTGATGCTTTTTTGATATTTACTGAGATGGGCATTAGTTATTCTTTCTCCTCTGACCTGCTGAATTCTTGATACAATTGTAACATATTTTCTTATGTTCAATCTTCCTGAATTGCCTAGAATAAATTTTAACAGCTCATAGTATATATCATACTATTGGAGTTGATTTGATAATGTTTATTTTAGTAAAATACTTTTCTTTAGTCTTTCCTAGGTATGTGTTAGGGTTATTCTAATTTTCCTTTGTGTTAAACACACTGAAAGAGTTTTACATATCAGATGAACTACATATAACTTGAAAATTATTAATAAAGCTACTCAAGCTTAGTCTTGATTTTGGGTGGACAAATTTTTTTTTACAAAGCTTTTAAAATTTCTTTCATGGTTATTTACATTTTCCCATTTTTCAAACTTCTTAGGTAAGTTTTTGGCAATTTATGTATTCCTTGAAATCCATCCATTTCTTGTCTTTCAAATATACTAGCATAGGATTTACATAGCACTTCAGCAAAAATTGTTTTAATATAATGATAGGTATTTGCATTCTTTTCTTATTCACAATGTGGTTTATTTGGGTGTTCTTCATTTTGGCTTGATTAGGTTTGCTAGAAACTCACTTTACGAAAAACAGCGTTAGAATCTTTTCAAACAGAAGCTCGTTATGTGATAATTACTTAATTTTTGTTTTTATAATAATGCATCTGCATTCATTTTAATACCTTATATGGTTTCTAATTTTGTTCTTTTTCCAACTTCTAAATTTAAATTTTCATCCATTGATTGTAATTCTTTATTTTTTGGTAATAAAAAGATTCTTAGCTTTGACTCAGAATTTTTAGTATTCAGTGTTCTACATACACAATTTGGAAACGGTTTGGACTTACTGTGAGAATCTTTTTCAATTAGTAGAGTAAGTTTAAATTTTATTTACATAAATTAATCAATATTAATTTATATAGATTTATTACTATAACTGTTTTTTCTGTTTTTATGTTTTATTGCTGTAATCTTTGGTTTCTGTATTTTGCCATAAGAGCTAAGCATTTTTTGCAATTATCTCTAGTATTTTGGAAGATGAATATCATTTTTTTCAGTTCTACTTATGATGCCTTTAGAAGTATGTTCAAACCTATATTTACTTTTTAAAAATCAAGAGTAAATTATCACATTTTTAGTTGAGTTTTTTTTCCTCTCTTCATTTTCAACTCCAAGCCACTTCCAATTTCTGTGCTCTTAGTTTTTGTTATTGCCATTTGAGATCTTGGTATATAGATGGTGGTTACTTTTATAATGCATGCCTTGTGAATATATATTTATATGTAAAAGGGAACTTGCCTGTCTTTAATATGTTATATGTATGTGTGCAAGTGTGTTTATTCTAAATCCCCTATACCAAAATGTATAGACTTTGGTTCACTGACTTCTAGTCTTTTGCATTGCAGAGAAAAGTCTGCTACCAGCTTGGTTTTTGTTATTTTGTAGATAATTCAGTTGTTGTTGTTGTTGTTGGTTTGTTAAAATTCTGTGGCAGAATTTTTTCTATTTTTGCTCAAATTTTTTTCAAGACCGTGTATATACATAAGAATGAACTGATATTTACTTATTTATTTGACTACTAACCACGCTGCTTAGAAATTTGTCTGTGATTGATGGGAAGTAAGATGTCAAGGTGTTCTGTGTTGCAGTATGATTTTTATGTAACAGATTACTCCATGAAACGTCTCTACAACTGCCAGATGCTTGGATCTAGAACTAGAAATTACCTATGTCTCTATACCTGGCACCAAATACAGAATGTCACTGGAATGTTTGAAATCGTTTGAAAATTCTCATGGACACCATGCAAACAAAACAAAATATATATTATTATATCTATCACGGAATTTAAAGTGAAACTTAATGCTCTAGTGGTGGGTCAAGAAAACTCAATACCATCTTACAAATAATGGTACTCCCTAATGTTTTTTCAGTGTAACGGTTGGATAATAAGGACCCTCTATACCTGGTTTATAGCTATTTTGTGATTATCTGCGTGATTACAAACTAGGTAGGGCAAGCATTCTTAAGGATTCTCAAGGGCAGTCAATTCACCTACTCTCCCATTAAGTCTAGTTTCTTTAGCTTTATGCAGATTTACCTTCCTTAAATGGTTATCTACAGCTTTTATCATGAGTCGCTACAAGAAGCTATTATACTGCAATTGCTTGAGGATTGGTTGTTGCTTGTTAAACTATTGTCATCGAGTACCTTCATCTGAGAAACTTTAAAAAAAATTAATAACTAAAGAAAACTTCAGTGTCTTCTAAAAATTAACATGATTCTGTCTTTTTAAAATTTTAGGAACTATATAAATATTCTGATTTCTCTTTTTATTGTCTGTAAGGTTGTTCTGAAGCAAATGTATTAATGTTCATGACACCTTGTTTGTTCCACTGTTTCCTTTGATTGTTTGCTTAGTTTTAGCGTATTAACTTTATTTATTTCCTTTCCAGCAGAGGAGAAGTAATATATCAGTCAAGTTGAGTTTTTTGGCTTTGCTCGGGGGCTTAAGGCTGTCTGGTTTCAGTCAACATATGTGCTTTTGGTTTATTCTTTTTTGCTATAAGACGGACTCCACAACTCCAAACACCCTGTCCCTTAAGTGTTAAAAAGCAGGAAGCCGAGGAGAGTGTAGTGTAGGGCAGAGAGGTTCTCCCTGGGTCCCTCTCTTGGAAGCAACCCCAGTATATTTCCTTTCTATATCACTGATCATATCTAGATCAGGTAGCCATAATATCCATAAACAAGAATGGAGAAGTGAGTATTAGATTTTGTGGACTTCTATAGTGTGAGAGAGAAGATTATTGAGAATTACTTTCAGGTATCCAATTAATGTGCTTCTCCCTAAGTGGGACAAATAAGGGCTATTGGATATAAAAATTATTTATAATGACTTGCATAATTCTATTGGTTGGTTATTTCGGTTACTATCTGTACACACACGTGTGCACACACACACACATACACACACACACACCTCCACCCATACACCCAAGAAAAATATCACTGAGATACTTTTGCATATGTGTGTATGTGTATGTATTTATGTGTATGCTTTCTACATGAAGAAAACTTGGAAATAGCATCATAGTTTGTTCTGTTGAGTTATTGTTCACTTTAAATTAAAACGTAAGAAGCTATTTTTGTAAATTTTAATTTGTATAAGAGAATGAAATACATTATATGCCCTCATTATAGCTTATTATATATTGTGTATATAACCAGTAACCTACAAGTTTAGCACTTATGATGGTACTATTTTCATTTAGAGGATGTTTTGAAGATTATTCAAAATGAAGGCTTTAAAATACTGGAGCAAAGACAAATAGTATTATCAAAAGAGGAAGCATATACACTGTGCAAGGAATATGAAAATGAAGACTATTTTCAGAAACTTATAGAAAACATGACTAGGTAGAGTTATTTTTGAAATATTTAAACATTTTCTGAAGTCTGCTTTCTATATTAGTTATCAAACCTCTCAATCCTGTAAAAATGTTCTGAGTCTACTTCTTTATGAGTCCTGTTCCCGTCTTGCTTCTCTACTCGACTGACTGTCTTCTCTAGTCTTTCTGGAACATTATTGAAGCAATGGGAAAGTGTCAGGGAAAGTTGCTGAAACATTATCAAGTTTAAGCAAAGAACTGACGGACTTTCAAAGGTGTTGATAATTCTATAGATTACTAGTTCTAGAAGAGAATGAATTGCCAGAAATCTGCTACGTTTCTCCTATAATTGAAATAACAGCTGAAGAAGAAATCCAGCAAGAATATATATAAGATGGGACCCCCACAAAAAATAGAATTTATTGATAAAAAGTTGTGTATTTATTCTCACATGTTTAAACTTAGTCACCTTCAAGGCCTGTTTGTTTGATGCAATACACATATTGAGATGCTTTTTCCACTGCTCAAAACAGTTTTTAAACTTGTCAGTTTTGATGTCTTTTAGTGCTTTTGCCACTTTTTGTTTCACCTTTTCCATATCTGCAAAACTTTGAAAGTTTTTTTCATCCAGGAAACAACAACAAATAGTTGCTCTGGGTGAAATCAGGTGAACAGAGAGGGGTGGGACCATTTTTGGTAAAAAACTGCTGAACTCTCAGTGCAGTGTAGGCAGGTGCATTGTCATGGTGGAAGAACCAGTATGCCATTTGCCAAAAAAAAGGGGGGAGCCTATTAGGGCATGGATAGGGTAAGGGTGGATGGGGAGTCGAGGGGCGAAAAGTGAAGCACTGCCGGAGCTGGCGAGCCAGAGGTGCGAGCTGGCGAGCCAGAGGTGCGCGCTGGCAACCCAGAGATCCGAGTAAATGCAAAGAATTGCAACACACAGGGAGGTGAGAGAAGGTAAGATTTATTTAAGAAAAGTTCATCTCCCACAGACAGGGAGCGGGCCTACACTCTAGGTGAGTATGGCGCCGTAGCCCCCCAAAGCCCTGGTTTAAATCTTTTTCCTTGGAGATGTTGCAGTCAGGTAGACGTGACTTCCTAATTGATCACCTGCAGATGTTTTGGAGAACTTGTGACACAGAGACCCACTAATGGCCACCCATACTATCATAGCCCCGAGAGAAGGGCGTGACAAGGATTCTAATTCTCCTGCACCTTTCTGAACGACATTCCTTAGCGCTAAGGGTGCACCTCCCCTTATCTCCTACGCATTCCCAGTGGGTAGCTTCGGGGGATCTTTGACTTCCCTGTAGATAGCGCCCAATTTACTGGAAGATTGAATCCCCACCTGCTCTCCCTCTGAGTGGCCATAACTTTTGTAGTTACAAGTTTCATGACTTTTACAATCCTTGCCCAATGCCTGATGTCTTAGGCCTTGCAAATTCCCTTTACTCTAAGCAAGCCTGATTGCTGCTATGAGATAGCTCTGATACCTGGCACTGGGAAGTTTATTTCTGAAAAGACAAAGTTAGCAAAGTTGATTTTACCTAAAGTGTCCATTTCTCCAAAAGCATAGCTTCTACTTTCTCATCATTGTGTCAGGGTTTAAGAACAAGATAAAAAACGGTTTTTGGCTCTTGTTCTGTCCTTTCAGGGCCCACCCTCCAAAAGATAATTCTGGTTTTATGGTTGCCCACCCAGTACACAAGCAAGAGCATGGGGAACAATGAAGGAACCACCTGCTAAGTCCCCTCTCTTCCCTTAGCTTTTCTGCTTCTATTCTTTTACAAATGTGCTCTTGAAAATATGCTAATAGAAATTAATTTCAGATCCCTGTTTAAAAAATATTGTGAAATGTTTTCAGTCTGTTTAATAACATGCATTTGCATGCCTATATGTAATTATCTACCGTGTTTACCTTTTTTTTCTAATAGTGGTCCATCTCTAGCCCTTGTTTTACTGAGAGACAATGGCTTGCAATACTGGAAAGATTTGCTGGGACCAAGAATTGTTGAAGAAGCCAAAACATATTTGCCAGAAAGGTAGGATTCATATCACGGGTCTATAACTTTTTTCATGGGATCCATTTTTAATTTCTTTTTAGGTGTAGAGTATAGGAACCACAGCTCTAGTCCAAGAAAGCTTCCCAGGAAAGCTATCTTTCCTGGGGAGGAGTTGACTGCTCATGACTGGAGATCCAGCCTAGTGCCAGCCTGAAGATGGCCCAAGGTTTTTCAAGAGAAGGTTGTGAGATACTTGATGTGGGACTGGGAACTAAGAGATGGATACCCCAGCCAACAGGTTATACCTTGGGAGAAATATCCACCCCACCTACTATTTAAGAGAAATTCCTTTGAAAAGGGCTGAGGTGGCAACTTTAAGTTCTTTAGTTGATCATAAGAGTTTCAAGACAATGATGACTAATGAATATGTACTCTACAATTTAGTGGGAACATTTACTGAGTTAGTTTACTGATGAATCTTAGAAATCAGCTAAACTTTGTGATAAACTCACCCCCTAGCATATTGTCTGGCACATAGGGACACTCTTTTAATATATTTTGAGCTTCCCCTATGGGCCTAGTATTATCTGGAGGATGGAAATGTATCTTATGCATCTTTGTACTTTACATCTATTAGCGTATAGCTAATAGAAACAAACTGAATTTCAATTCCCTTGAATTCTTGGTGCTGATTTCAGGATAGGATTTAATTCAGGGGAAGAAATTTCCCCCACCCCCTAACCTTCAAGTGTGCAGGAATAGAGATATCCTGTAAGACACAGCAAACCTGGCATATATGTTGACACAATAAACAACAGTGCTCATGAAGTTGCACATAAAAACTGAAGTGCTTTCTATTGAGTAGGATATACTTGAATCTGCTTGGACACTTTTTGCCTCTTAACTAAACCTACTTGCTTATGTCTTTGCTCATGTTCTAGACAAGGACCGTGAAAGATAATAAGGGTAGACCCTGCAAGTGGTGTGAGCAGAGTGCCCTGGAACCTTTTAGTAAAGTACAGTGTAGAATGCAATGTATTGCTATAAATACAAGGTCTATGCCTGTAGGCATACTTATCTAGTCATTGTGGCTTCAAGTATAAAGGTTGTATACCTGTACAGAAGAAACATTTTCACCAGATGGAGGCTCTTAGTGCCTGCTCCTTCTTCACTCCACTATCATTGTGAAAATTCCCACAAATTCGCAACTAATCTTGACCATTATTTTTATTGGTCCTCCCTTTTCCACTTTTTTTGGCTCCAGTCAACCCTTACAGGCTGCTTTAGAAATAACCCTTTCAACAGAACTCTGCCCCTTTCCTGCACTTGGACATCAGATTCTATGCTCTGCATTGCTTTATCTGAAATACAATCACGTGCACTAAACAGAAGCATTCTTAGCCCTTATGCCCTCTGCCCCAACCTTCTTCTCTCCACTTTTTCCAATAATTATGTTTAACAGCAGAACAGAGGAACTGGCTGAGTGCTCTGCACTGAATAGAGTAAATGCTCACATTGGATTAGGCTGTTTCATCCATTCATTATGCAAATTCCTCAGCCCTGGAAATCACAGGCTCCAAGGGAGAGAGCTGGAAATGTCTCCGAATTAGATGTGTGAAAATATATGGCCCAGGGCTGAATGGGAGGGTCAAGCTGAATAAAGCAAGAAATCAAGAAGAGAGGGAGAGAGGAAGGGAGGGAGGGAGAGAGGGAGGGAGGAAATAAATAAATTTGAATGGGTCACTGAAACCAGAGAGACAAGTAGAGGATCTTGAAGCTGAGGACAGAAAGCCAAGTTTCCAGTGATGTGAAGAATTCATATCACTATTATCAGAAAGGGACATTATTCACCATGACTAGATTTTGTTGGGTTGACTGCTCAGGATTGTTTAAAAGGCAAAAAATGAAATGAGCAGTGAGCATCTTTTTTACTGAAATATGCTAGATAGGTACAAAGGACAACTGAAAAAAATACCAAGGAACACTAACTGATTTAAGAGATACATACTCATCTATAGGAAAGGAAGCAGAAGCATAATCCACTGTTTAATCGGACATAGATCATTCAGTATCATCAGCCCTGCTCCCTCTTTCCACAAAGCCACCCTGTTGCTCTTCTTTTATCGCTGCACTTGCTCTCCTGGAGGCTTCCATTAAGGTATCTTCTGGATTCAATGTTTATGATTTGGTATCTTTGGTATAGAGTCAAATGACATCTAATGTTTGACAATATTTAATGGTGAAAGCAGTGGAAGGAATATTTATTGAAAGCTCAGTATACACCATATATTTCAAAGACATCATCTGATTGCATTGTGTTCTTCTAAAATAACCTAAAAGAGGTTTTATTATCATACTTATATTTGAGGCAACTAAAGTTCAGAGAAGTAAAGTAGTTCCCTAATATCACACAGCTAGCAAGTAATGCAACCAAGATTTTGCCTTCTGAATTTTTTTTTTTTTTTTTTTACTGCACAGGGCATCCATTCCTTTTTCACAGTTATCTCTCAATATCCTTTGTTATGATGATTTAAATGATCACATTCTTTCTTCCCAATGACGGTTACCTCCTGGGAAGGAAACAGCACACCCCAAGTCGCTCTCTAATTACTTCCTTTTGTACAGTGCCTAGATCTGAAATGAGTGGCTACTTGATAACTTTTGAACAATGTATATAGTGCTATGTTATGCTGTTACATTATAATAACTTTTGAACTTGACTTCTTTTTCAAAGTTTATGTGCACAGTTTGCGATGGAAAGTTTGCCTGTCAGCCAGTTGTATGGGAGTGATTCATTAGAAACTGCTGAAAAGGAAATACGGTATTTCTTTCCTCTTCAAAGCACTTTAGCTTTGATTAAACCTCATGCAACACGTAAAGAAAAAGGTAAATATTTAAAACTAAAAGTCAATGTATGCATTTTCTTCTCCCAATTTAATGAAATTTTTCAAAATTTATAAGCAGAAAAACAGAAAACAAGAAACAGAAAATTCAAATGCAGAAAAACTACAATGAGTACCTACATCTATCTAGATTCAACAATTCACTTTGTCGTATTTGCTCTCACTGTCTTCTTCCTCATCCTCCTCTTTTTCTCTTTCTGAATCATAAATGGTATTGAATTTTGCTGAAGTTCTTTTCAGAGTTGATATAAATAACGATCTATTTTTTCCAGATATATACATATACTCTTTTTCAACCTTAATTTATTATAAAGATGTGGGGTACATGTCAGCATTGGGTACATAAGTAATGTAGGTGTAGGTGAAGTTTGGGTCTCCAACTGGTCTTCCCTTCCCCTGGTGTAGGACCAGGTACCCTTTGTGTTGTTACGTGTGCTGCCCCCCTCCCTACTCTGTCAGTGTCCCACAGCAGTCGTTCCCTCCCTTGGGCTGTTGTGACTAATGTTCAGGTCCCACTTATGAGTGAGAACATGTGGTATTTGATTCTTTGTTTCTGTGATAGATTGCTAAGAATGATGGTCTCCAAGTCCTATTTGCTGAGTCTATGATTTTGTCCTTCTTTATGGCTGCATAATATTCCATTGTGTATATGTACCACATTTTCTTTATCCAGTCTCCTTTTGATGGGCAGTAGTGCTGGTTCCATATTTTTGCTATTGTGAATAGTACAGCAATAAACATGCGTGTGCAAGTATCTTTTTTGTAGAATGATTTGTGTTCCTTTGGGTATATTCTCAGGAGGGGGGTTGCTAGATGTTATGGAAGGCCAATTTCTAGTTCCTTTAGATATTTTCCATAGTGGGTAGAATAGTTTACACTCCAGAAAAGTGTCCCCTTTTCTTCGCACCCAAGTCAGCATCTAATTTTTTTTGATTATTAGTGGTGATCATTTTTATTGGGGTAGGGTGGTATCTCGGTGTGTCTTTTGCTTGCATTTCTCTGATTAGTGAGGCTGAGTATTTTTTCATGTGTCTGTGGGCTGCTTGTATGTCTTCTTTTGAGAAGTGTCTATGTCTGCCCATTTTTCAATAGGACTTGCTTTTATTGTTTTTTGTTTTTTTCCTTTTGGCTTGTTTGAGTTCCTTGTAGATCTTGGGTATTAGGCTTTTGTCAGATACACAATTAGCAAATTTTTTTTTCCCATTCTGTGGGTTGTCTCCCTGCTTTCTTGATGGTTTATTTTGCTGTGCAAAAGCTTTTCAGTTTGATGAGGTCTCACTTTTCTATCTTATCTTTTATGGCATACACTTTTGGGATTCGATCAAGACTTGGTTACCTACTCCAATGTGTGAAAGAATGTTTCCTACATTTTCTTCTGAGATTCTTATAGCTTGAGGTTTTACATTTAGACATGTATGTCTTTGATCCATTTAGAGTTGATTTTTGTTTATGGTGATAGGTAGGGATCCTGTTTCATTCATCTATATGTACATAGATACATTTCTACGAAAAGCCATGCTGTGATATTTCATATATTGAGCTATCCTTCTTTTTCTATATAAATGCTACTCAGTTATGATGCATTTAAAATATGCTTTTTGATTCTCTTTGCTTATATGTCACTGGGGATTTTTTTGTATTGAGACTTAAAAGTGAGATTGGCCTGTATTTTTTCATTTTTTGTGTGAAAGTTAGTGAAATTTAGTGGATTATGATTAGAGAATTTTTTTTGCTGCATTTATTTGTTGAAAGTATTATGGTTATGTTGAATTATCACATAGTAAATTATTGGGAAGATTCTGTGAGTGTAAAAAGAAATATTCTCTATTATCATCACAAAGTTTAAGTATAAGATAAGATCTACCTTACTCTTTTGTGGTTTTGTCTTCTATATTTTTTTGGCACCTTGATCCATCTTAGACTGTTGGGGATGTATTAATTACCTGTTTTCAGTAGGTTGCTGACTGTTTCTGCTGTAGTTTCTATTTATAGTGCTGGCTGCTGTGTTATTTGATATATAGATATTTATAATTCATGGTGAATTGTATTTTTTTAGCATTATACAAGTCCCTTTTTGTCTCATTTAATGCTGTAGAAACTAAAATATATATTGCCTGATATCAAGACCACACATCCTGCATTCTTATTATTTGCATTAACCTGTTACTTTTTTTCTTATTTTATTTATTGTTTGCCCTTTTGAATCACAACATGTCTTATTTATAGAATAAGGTTGGTTTTGTATTAATGAGTCTCTCTGAAAATTGCTTTTGAACAGATGAATTCACTGTAAGAAAACAGTACACAGCTCATCTTTTAAATCTTTTAAATTGACACATAATTGTACATGTTATGGGGTATAGCTGATTTTTTAATACATGTATACATTGTATAATAATCAAATCAGAGTACATAGCATATCCATGACCTCATACTTTTATCAGTTCTTTGTGGTGAGAAGTCACTTCTAGCTATTTTGAAATATACAATACAATTGTATTAACCACTGTGCACTGTTAACCACCTATTGTGCACTAGAACACCAGAATTTATACCCATTGACCTATCTTTCTCTATCCCTTTCTCCTCCCTACTCTCCCCACATCTGGTAACCACAATTCTATTCTCTCCTTGTATGAGGTCAACTTCTTTAGAGTCCACATAAGAGTGAGATCATGCAGTATTTATCTTTTCTGTGCTTGGCTTATTTCACTTACCGTAATGCCCTTCAGATACATCTATGTTGCTGCAAATGACAGGATTTCATTTTTTATACTGAATAATATTCTATTGTGTATATATAACATACTTTATTTTTCCATTCATATGTTTATGGACATTTAGGCTGATTCCATATTTTGGCTATTGTGAATAATGCTTCAATAAACATATGAGTATAGACGTCTCTTCAATGCACAAATTTCATTCCCTTTGGATATATATCCAGTAATGGGATTTCTGAGTCATATGGTGGTTCTGTTTTTAATTTTTTTGAGGAATCCTTATACTGTTTGTCATAATGGCTGACCTAATTTACGTTACCACCAACAGTGTGTAAGTGTACCTCTTTCTGCGCATCGAAACTAGCATTTATACTTTTGTCTTCTTGGTCATAACCATTATAACTGAGGTGAGGTGTTACCTCATTGTGGTTTTGATTTGCATTTCTCTGATGATTAGCAATGTTGAGCATTTTTTCATATACCCATTGGTTATTTGTAAGTCTTCTTTTGAGAAGTGTTTATTCAGATCTTTTGCCCATTTTTAGATCAGATTTTGTTATGTTGTTGTTGTTGTTGTTGTTGTTGAGTTGTTTGAATTCCTTATGCAGTCTAGATATTAACCCCTTGTCAGATGGATAGTTTGCAAATATTTTCTCACATTCTGTGGGTTGTCTCTTTACTCTGTTGGTTATTTCTTTTTGCATGCAAACGTTTTTTAGTTTGATGTAATTCTATTTATCCATTTTTGCTTTTGTGCTTTGAGATCTTATCCAAAAAAACCTTTACCCAGAACAATATTGGGAAGCATTTCCCTTATATTTTCTTCAAGTAGTCTTATAATTTTGGGTATTACATAAAAATTTTTTAGTAGATAAGATAAACTAACATATATTTATTGAAATAATATGTTGTATTTCAAATCTATCTTATAATTTTAACTTATATTTATGTGTTATTTTTCACTTATTGTTGTTTTTCACTGTGTGGTCCTTTAAAATTTCTTTTGTGTTTGAGAAAGTTATTTGTTGTGGAAATTACTTTTATGGAAACATCTGAGTCTTCTTTCCTTACTTGAATTTTTATTATTTGTTTTTATGCTTTAAATGATAATCCTGTTGCCTTTGTGACAATTAATGAACTTAATCTACTTTCTATTTTCTTTTCCTATTCTCCCATTTTTAAAGTTGTGTTAAACCTTTACTGGAAAATACATTACTTACATATTTGCTGGACATAAATTCCTAAGCACACGGCTTTTTCTTTGAGTTTCTCAACAATATAGCTCTATTTTTGTTTCATATATTGCTTTCAAGAAGTCTAATACTATACCAATCTTTCTTTTGTAAAAAAAAATAATGTTTTGACAGAAGAACAGGGTGATTTTTACTTGTCTCTCAAATGTAGCAGTTTTATTGAAATATGTCTGAGTCTTAACCATTCTTGATTTATTTTTTCAGGTGTATGTTAATTCCTTTCATTATCTAATATTTTTTCAAATGATTTTCCTGTCATAATTTTAAATATTAGTTCTTTTCCATTGTTCTGCTTTTCTTTTTTAGGGACTTCACTGAAACTAACAGGGAACTCTCTGGAAATTTCTGAGAGTTTTGGTTGTCTTGCTAAATTTGTAGATAAAAATAAAATAAATATTTTGGTATCATAAAGTCAAATTTCACAAATAAAAGTATAAATATATAATTTTTAATGTTACACATACACGCATGTATACATGCACAGACTCACATACACAGATACACACACATATATATGAGGATGCCAACAAAAATGTATACACGTTTTAAGAGATGTTATCTATGTATGACTTTTCGAAGTTGAATTAAATTATGACAGCAATGTGTAGTAGGATGTGCACCTAACCTCCTTCTGCCATTTTCTTTGTACTGCTTGTCACATGGTTCATTGATTATCACCATCTTTTGAGCCAACAACATACTTAAAATGTGTATACATTTTTTGGCAACCCCATATACTTGTCTTTGCATGACTTCTATATCCATCATTTTTTCTATTATTTACTTTTTTTCTCTGTTTTTTCTTCTTTTGGCTATTTCTATTTCTATTCTCTCTGTCTTTTACTATATTTTGTCACTTTAGTCAACTTTCAATTTATTTTATTTTTGTTATTTTTTCTATTTCTGTGATTTTATCTGTTTCTTTAATTTCTTTTTTATTTTACATGTACTTAGTGGCCATTTCACTTTTAAGTCTGAAGTTTTCGTTCATATGAGTGGTGACCAAAAAAACCCAGAATTATCTTTTTGGAGGATGGACTCCTTATAGACTTTCCCCACTAAGTAAGTGTCCTAGGAACTCATCTGCATCAGTGTACCATCTAGCATTGTTGCAAGAGGCTGAGTTCAGCTTCAATTAATTTTTTTGGAGGCTCTTTCAATGCATTTGCCCATTTCATGATGGGTGATTTATAAGCACATCTGCCTACACTGCTGAGTGTTCACCAGTTTTTGACCAAAAATGTCATGACCACTGTGTCTCTCTCTCCCTATTTACCCAATCTCACCCTGAGTGACTATTTTTTGTTGTCGTTGTTTCCCTGGATGAAAAAAGTTCTCAAAGGGAAACATTTTGCTAACATGGAAACATTTTGCTGACATGGAAATAAGAAATGTCAGAAGCACTAAAAGACATCAAAATTAATGAGTTTGAAAACTGTTTTGAGCAGTGGAAAAAGGTGTCTCAATAGGCATATTGCTTCAGAGGGAGAGTACTCTGAAAGAGACTGAAATTTAAACCTGTAAGAATAAATATACAATTTTTTATAAATAATATGCTTTATGTGGGGGGGTCTCTCCTCCTAATTTTTCAAAGTGTTCAAACTGCTTAAATCATGTTAGAGTATTGTGTTACAGTTTTCTTTGGACTTGTCACCCTTCTGCTGACTGAATTTCTGTCTCCCTCCCTCCCACCCTCTCTAATTTCTTTCTTTGACAGGAGAAGAAAAATATTTTGATCAGCAAAATAATTTCAATTTACTCTTATAGTAGTTTCGTAAAACTCAATGAGAGGTTGGATTAGCTCATTTAGTTTGTCAGTTCAGAATGTTCTCTTGGTTTTGTATAATGAAATAGTTTCTGTAACAGGTAGGGCTTTTGGAGGGGATGAATCTGCCTCTTTTACTTCAATGCTCTCTGTTTATCTTGTGCTTTAACCTCAGCCACTTGCTTTTTTTTTTACCCGAGTACTGCAAGGAACTTATCCAAAGTGCCTCCTTTTCCTGAGAAGTAGTTCTTCCAAAAACTGCATGACTCTTCACACTACCTTATTTCCAATGCCCACATCCACCCACTCCCACCCTAATTCATCTTTCACAGTGCAAAAGAAATCACCTTCCTAGAGTACAAATCTCAAATGTTTCTGCTTAGACTGTCTAAATGTTCCTTGTTTTCCTTAGGGGAAAGTCCAAATTGCTTCACAAGATGTGGTTCTTTATAATCCTTCTTCTGTTTACTTGGCCAACTTTATCTCCGACAGGCTTTCAATGAGTTGCTTTCTTCCTCCCCTCTGAACTTGGTGTGCATTGCTCACTCTGATTGAAATATCCTTTCCCTATTGGTCTACTTGGTGATCACACTTTGCTTTTTTCATGCTTAACATACAGGTCAACATCTCTGAGAAGTTATTCCTAAGCTCCCTAGAGAAAGTTAATTGTTTTCTTGCCTGTGCTTCTGAGAACCTTATACATTATACTTTAAAATAATGATGACCTTCTCGTGATGCCTTTACAAGCCTGGTCTTCTGAGACAGTTACAGCTGAGGAAGTGTTTATGTTCTACTCCCATTTGTTTCCATAGTGCCTGTCTTAGAGCTGATCCTGGCTACCTCCCTTCTTTCAGAAGTCCAGCCTTCTCCAGGTTTTCTGTTGCTTATAAACAGACTTGCCTTTAGCTCCAAGCCCGGTACACTAACTACTTTTGATATGAAGCAAAGAAAAGGCTATTTTAACCAGAAAGCTCTCAGTTGGTGCACTTTCATCTCCAGAAAGTAGCCTTCAAAATGTAAGCCATTGCTGAGATTTTGACAAGGTTTACTTTGTTTAATTTCCTCAATAGTACTCTGGTTCTCCAGGGAGAAGAGTCCAGATTGGTTCCCCTTAAATCCGTATCTAGCAAGAATTTCCTTGGTATTTGTAGCACAGAGGTGAAAATATGCCTTCATTCTTAGCATGAGAGCATATCCTTTCTCCTCCCCTTCTTATGGTCCTCCAGGTATTTCAGGTGGTTTTTGGAAAGGTGGCACTCATAAATTTAAAATCTACATTAACATTTTAAAGTTCTTCTCAATGTCAATTTGGTGCTTTCGAAATTTTAGTTTAGCAGAGTTTCTGCTTTTTGAAATAACAGTATGCAAGTAAAATTATTGCTTTTCATAGTTATTTCAATCTAGTTGAATATGGAGAAAAAGTGGAACAATCTGAAGATTATCAAATATCTGTTTTCCCTAGAGCAGATTCTCAAGCTTATTAAGGAGGCTGGATTTGATGTGACACAAGCAAAGACAGTGACCCTAACTCATGAACTGGCAGACAAAATTTATCCAAAAATAACAGGAAAAGACTTTTATAAAGATGTATTGGAAATGTTATCTGAGTAAGTTTCTGTTGTATAATTCTTTGCATTATAAAATAGTACATTTTCATTATAGAAACTTTGAAAAATACAGAAATTAATTAAAACATTCAATTTAATCTCACTCATGAAAAGACACAACATTCAGGGCTCATATTTTTCTTCTGTTTTCTTCCTTCTCTTCCCATCTTCCTCTCTGTCTTCCTCTTTTTGTCCTCCCTTCCTCCTTACCTACCTTCTTCCTTCCCTCCCTCTCTCCCTTCCTTCTTTCCTTCCTTCCTTCATTTCTTTAGGTCTTCATATTTGACGTAGAGGCTGTCTGGGTTTAAATACCTGTTTTGCCAACATACTTAATCTGTGACTGAGTTTCCTTATATGTAGAATGGGGATAATAATAGCATCTACCTCATAGGTTTGTTGTGAGAGCTAAGTACTTGATACTTTGAAAGTACTTGAGACAGTGCACAGTGTATGTTAAACACTTGGTAAATATTAGCTGTGATTATTCACATTTTTTAAACGTGTGAACTCCTTGTCAACTTTTTATATATAAAGTAGTATATTTAGTATCATAATATTCATGCTATTGTATATATATATGAATATTATGCTAATCATAATAACATGAATATTATGATACTAAATATACTACTTTGGAACTTCTTTCTTCTATATTATGGATCTGTCCCTGAGAACACATAGCTTTATAACCACTGGGTAGGAATTAAAGACTAACATTTGTAGAGTGTTTACTTAATTTTCAGTCTTGTAATTAACTACATATACCTTATCTCACTTGACTGTTATAATAACAACTCTATGAAGTAGTTTTTACTAGAATTTCCACTTTTGTTATGAGGGAACAGAGTTAGTGTTTGAGGGGACCCTGAGCCCAGGGAATGTGTGCCTTTAACTTCTTCCCAGAACTCTTTTTTGCACAACATTCATAATTATTTGAACACTTATCAATTTACTTTGAGTTAAAGGGCTTTTTTTTGCATTTTACACATTAAAATTTTTGATATATGTAATCATGTGTCACATAACATAATTTCAGTCAATAATGGACCACATTGCATTAAATGTTAAATGGTGTTCCCATAGGATTATAATGGAGGTGAAAAATTCCTGTGGCTTAATAGCATCATAACTGTTTGTAATGTTGTTATCCAACACATCATCTTTTCTGTTTAGATATGTTTAGATGCACAAATAGTTACCATTATGTTACAGTTGCCTACATTGTTCAGTACAATAACATATTGTAAAGAGGCATGTGCTACCACACCTGGCTAGTTTTTAAAAAAATTTCTTATAGAGTCAGGGTCTCACTATGTTGTCCAGGCTAGTCTTGAACGCCTGGTCTCTTGTGATCCTCCTGCCTCAGCATCACAAAGGGCTGAGATTTGGGATGTGAGCTACCTATCTGGCCTAAAAAGCCTCTTTAAGTGTACATCCTCTCTTTTCAGTTCCTGACCATTTGTCAATGTGTCTAGAAAGGCAAAATTTGTAGCGTTCAAACATAAAATTGAATCGAATATAAGTGGTAATTAGATACACATAATAATCAGAAATGTAGGGTCTTTGAGCTGCTGCACCATGACAGCTTGGAAAACAAACAGACTTTCATATGTGTTGCAGGTTGAATTCCTGAGAAGCAGAGTTTAGTGTTCAGGCTGTTGAGTAAAGATGCCACTTGAAAGAGAGGGATGAGGAAGAGAGGGAAGTAAAGATGCAGTTCAGGCCAGACAACAGCCTCTGAGGACCATAGCTAAGCTGGTCCAACAGAGTTGTCTGATATTGACTAAGATGACCAGGACTTTGCACCCTCACATTAGTCAGTCACTGGAGATGATCAGGTTTTTGTACCCAGGGTAGCCTGAGCAGGGAGGCAATCCTTGAAGAAGTAAGAAGCTGAAGGACAATCATGAGTTTACGCAAGAAGTCCTGGGTCCATGACAATGTCTCTGTTTATGGACCCTGAAGTGGTTAAAAAGCAAAAACAAAAACAAAAAAACTCCAGTGACAAATATTCCCTAGAATCAAACTAAGCACTCACCTAGCCCAAAAACCAGTTAGAAGAGGGAGAAATGAAAAAAACAAAGCATGCAATTACATGAATAAGGACAAAGAATAAAGAGCAACTCCCGGGCCTAAGATGTAGAGTTCTATCTTTAGCTGTGTTTGCAATGTCTACATGGTCAGTAGCCCGGATCTTCTGAAAACATCATTCTTTGCAGAGGTCCATCTATGGTCATGATTCTGACCAAATGGAATGCTATTACAGAGTGGAGACGATTGATGGGCCCAACAGACCCAGAAGAAGCAAAACTACTGTCCCCAAACTCTATCCGAGCCCAATTTGGAATAAGTATATTGAAAAATGTTGTGCATGGATCATCCAGTGTCTTTGAAGCAGCAGAGAACATTGATGCATTTTTCGCAGAGAGTACTGAAGAAAACTAAAATCCATACTATGAAGTATGTACTTCTTTAATTATTACTTTCTTTTCTTTATTTGTTGCAGTGACTAAACTTAGGATAAGCCTGTCTTAAAAAGATAAGAACTTTTCCCAGATTCCAGAATTAAACTTTTATTTCCTGTCAGATAAACTGTTCTATTGCATAGCAGCCTCGCAGCTTGAAAACTGAACTTTGTAGATACTGGTGTCCTGGAGAATTCTGGATGCCTGTAAACAGGCTGGGACAGCTGCATCCAGGCTGAAGGGATGGTGACAGCTGGGTGAGCGAGACACCTATGAGTCTGTAAGCCTTCAAAAGCTCTAGTGTCATCTTCCATAACACAAAAAGCCTCATGCAGTCCCTCCCCTTGACTAATTTCCACTTTACATTCAATGACCAAAGTTACATTCAGCTACCTGTACTCTATTCTCTATATATTTGGAAATTTGGAAACTACTAACTACCTTTGGGTGATGTATGATAATGTAGTATAATAGAATTCATAGAGTCAAAGGAAATCATTTCTATTCCTTGGCAAAGAGGTCCTTACTGGGCAGTGGTATTTATGCAATACCTAAGTGCATTGAGTCTCCTTGTTTACTAAGCAGTGTGGGGTGGAGTGCAAGATGGGTTACTTTTCCCATTAAACTTGCTTGCTTTATTTTCAAAGAGCAGGCTCACAAATGTCCATTGTATGGCTCTGGATGCTGACTTGAATATGACTCTAGAACCTCTTTATGGGTGGAGTGTTGTCCTCACCTGGATGAGCCAAATTGAGAGTCAGTTTCCAGAGCATAAAGAGAAATCACCGTGAAATGGGAAAAACCCTCCAGACCCAGCAAGATTCCTCAGGGAGAGAAAGGTACGGTGTTCCCTTAGAGGTATCATTTAGGCTTTGATTTTTCCAGGCATAAGAATACTGTATTGAAATTGGTCGGGCGCAATGGCTCATGCCTATAATCCCAGCACTTTGGGAGGCCAAGGTGAGAGGATTGTCTGAGCTCACAGGCCCAAGACCAGCCTAGGCAACTTGGCAAGACCTCATCTCTACAATAAATCAAAAAACTAGCCGGGCGTGGTGGCATGTGCCTTTAGTTCCAGCTACTTGAAAGGCTGAGGTGGAAGGATCACCTGAGCCCAGCAGATTGAGGCTGTGGTGGCCATGAGCGTGTACTCCAGCCTGGGTGACAGAGTGAGACTCCAACTCAAAAAAAATAAAAAATAAAATAAAAAGAAAAGAAAAGAAAAAATAAGTATTAGTTGTATAAAATAAAATTAAGTTCTAGCATAGCATAGCTTATTCCAAAATCTGAGTCAATTATAGACCATAGCATGATTGCACAAAGCATGAACCCTCATAGTGGGAACTATGTATTGTATGTCTGCTTGAACTATGAGTCCTTGATTAATACAAAACTAGTTGAATGAAGGCTGCTATCTTTAGGGAAATGCAAATATAATGGAGTGACAAAAATCACAGGCACACTATCTAATGATAACCACCATAAGGCAGCACGTATGTCAGTATGAATGACTGGTGGGGTGGGGGCTGTCAGTGGAGCTGCACTCTGTTTATAGTTTCTGTTAACAGTGAGTATCTCTCCTAACATCTAAATATTCTCCTCTTTTTTGGTGAGAAATGCATTATGATTGATATGGGCACTTTCCAATTAGTGTATAACTTAGTGGTGAATTGGCAAGTATATATTTCATGATTACAAGCTGGAGAAAGTAAAAAATGAAATAAACCTTGAAATATAGCGAGGGTTTTCAAAATCAGAGATACAAAAGCAAGAAAGGGAATTCAGTTTTTAAGGTTTCTAAACAGATAGATATACACATAGATATGCATACATATATATCTTAATGCTTATATGTATAGGCATTTTGCTGGTTTCTTACTATGTGTACCGCACTATGTCATATCACCCTGAGGGCTATTACTGTGAGTATGTTTTAGACATTCAAGAATCATTTGTTCAGCTCTTGCTATGTGTTGGATACTACCGCAGTACTGAATGTACACAATCCTTGTCCCAAAGGAGCTTATGACTCTAAAAGCAGGAGACAGAAAATGAACATGTGTTCTAGTTACTGGGGAAGCATATAGGAAGGGGTGAGGAGGAGAATGAGATGTAAACTGTTCATATAGAAGGCATTGCAATAATCACAGTGAACCATGACAGAAGCCTGAACTAATGTAGAAACAGTAAGCTGACTGATAAGTGGAATGATCAGATAATTCTTGCATTGCATCCAAAGGACTTGATGATCGACTACCACTCTACCAAAGAAGTGGAAAAAGATAAGCTTCTTGGCTTGAGTAACTGAGAAAATGATCTAACCATCCCCAGACAGGGGACTCAGAAAAGAAAAGAACGGGTTAGGTGAAAATGCCATGAGTTGTGTTTTGGTCATGTTGTATAGAGGACATCTGAATTGAGAGTAAGTCAGATTCTCAGAGCAGGAAAGTCGAGAAGGCTCCATTGGGGGTGATATCAGCAAAATAATTGCAAAAACAAACATAGACTGCCAGAAGCAAATTTGTCAGAACTCTGGGAAGTAATCAAAGGTTTGAAGCAAACAAAAGAATGCTGAATCAACATAAAAGCAGATAAAAATTATATGAAAGCTATGTGGTATTTTTACTTGCCATTGTCTCACAGCTCTAGTTTGGTGACAGTCTTGAAGATGGCCACCTACATTCCCAGGGAGGGACTCTAATCTTTGTTTCTAGAGATGATAGAGAAGATAAGAGTCACAAATGATGGTGCTTGTCTGTTTTAACCTTTCTGGGGGCTGCCTGAACAAGGCATTCATCTCTATTACACCCTAACCTAGAAATCATTCGGGGTGGAAAAGCGGTGGGTATTGCCTGAAAATCTTGAACAGTAGTTGAAAAACCCACAGTTGTCTGGGGTTGGCAGGAATGTAAAATGGTACATTTGCTGTGGGTAGTTTGGCAATTCCTCAAAAAGTTAAACATAGAATCACCATTTGACTCAGCAATTCCACTCCTAGGTATATACCCAACAGAACTGAGAACACAGACTCAGACACATACTTGTACACTAATATCTAGAAAAAATTATTCGCATTATCCAAAAGGCAAAAACAACCCAAGTGTCTATTAGCAGAAGAATCAATAAACAAAATGTGGTATATATGTACAATGAACTATTATTTAGCCATTAAAAGGAAGTATTGAAGTATCGAAACTTACTACAACATAGATAAATCTTGGACATTTTGCTAAATGAAAGAAGTCAGACACAAAAGGACACATATTGTATGAGTTCACTCATATGAGACACCTGCAATAACAATCATATAGACAGAAAGTAGATTATATTTAGGAGCTGTAAGGAAGACAAAATTGGATGTTGTTGCTTAATAGGTAAAAAGTTTTTGTTTAGAGTAATGAAACATTTTAGAACTAGTTTATGGTGATGGTTGTAAACAACATAAATGTAATTAATACCACTAATTTGTACATTAAAGTAGCTGCAATGGCAAATTTTATGTGTGTGTGTGTATGTATGTGTGTACTGCTATGATAAAAAGTAGTAAAAAATAAAATAAAATAAAATAAGAAAGAATGGTCTCTCAGAGAAGCGCAAAAATCCTTTGCAATGGAGGTCTCTAAAACCCCTTCCAAAAATGATAGAAAATTAAGCTGGTTTTATTACACTTTAAAAAAATGCATGAATTCTGACATCAAAACTCTTGAATAAAAGTAAACCTTTAATAAATTTCTTGAAGAGATAGCAAATAGAAGATTTTTTTAAAAAACAAAATATAACAATAATAACAGCATATTTTTGAAACCCTTCCTTGGACATATCTGTCCTCAATGTCCTGCTGGGTCCCCAGCTGCTTCCCCAGGCTGACCCCCACCCCTCACCTTCACCCTCCAGCCTTGTCATCATGTTCAGAGAGAGCTGCACAACGAGTCCTGTTGTCTTCTTCAACTCCTTTCCATTCTTCTCCTCACCTTACCTAGCAATTCTGAACCCTCAAATGGGTTGGGTAGAAAGCTGTGGTTACTCACAAGTTAATATTTTTAACCCTGTCAGAAGAGTTTGTAAATCCTTGTTGATTGGTTATTTGTTCAGTCAGTCAGTCTATAGATAAGGACAAGGGTACTTCTCCCAAACTCTGTGATTTGTGTCCCAGGCTTCAATATGAAAACTGGTAACTGTTTTAAAATTAGTATATAACATTGTAATTTGTTTTATTATGTATATCCTTTCTTTTCCTAGAACTTTGAGAAGATAATACATTAGCTTAATTCAACATATAATCATGCAGCACAGCATCCTGGGAGAAATAATAAGATAGACATTCTCTGAAGGAAAGCTCACCTCAAGGTTTAAAAAAAAAGTATGGCTATGCATAAAAACAATAAAAAATATAACACCCAAACAATTTGTAATGTTTATTTTCACCCTATTTTCCAACAAGGATTTTACATAGCTTACATAAATGCATGCAAGGTGCCACAAAATAATTGGGAAAGAACACGGACTGTGGGGAAGGAGAGTAGGATAGATTAAATAAAGCCCAGAGTGGCGTTATATACAAATGTAAACTGCAAGGTCCTAATGTATATTTAGAAGTTGCTCAAAAATTTGACTCTAGCATTCCAGCAGAAAACTCTGGATTGGTGATGTGTAGATTTATATAATTTGCAAACTACAGGGCAGTGCAGGTGTGTACCTAGCCCCCTGGTGGTAAGATATGCAAATATCTCCAGGGATAGGATATGGTAATTTGAGTGATGTTTCCTACAGTGGTGTGCTCTTAAGCTCATAGCCAGGGTCATATGTGGTTCCCAGCATGTTAGCTGTGAAAACCTTCTTTTCATTCCCTCAGGAAAGCATACTGAATTGCAAATGAGTGAGAATGATGTTGCTGAATGATTAACTTTCCAATCTAATTTCTAGACTCTGATATTAATAAAATTAAGGCACTCACAAGTTTTGATCCTTTAGTATTAGTAATGAATAATCACCTCAATACTTGGGTGTTCCAGTACTGTGTGTAAAGCATGCCTGTGAACATTGTTTAGTTACATAGAATATAGTTATGTACGTGGAAATTAGCAGTAAGGATATTTCTCAACTTTTCTTTAAAATGCATTGTTTTAAAAAAAAAGGCAAATTAATTATTGTCTTCTTTTAGATTGCAGAGAGAAATAAGTACAGTAAAAGTCTTCACTTTCCTCACTTTCTTCATCTTCCCTGCTCTTTGAGATTGAGTGTCTGCTACTTTACATGGCCTGATAGTATTTGGGCATTCATAATATGATTGTGTTAAGTAACACACTGTTATTGTCGCAAGAATGTTCCAGACCTTCTACAACATTGCAACAAACTCTCTTAAAAGTAATATAGTATTTCACCAGCAGATGGCAAGCTACACTCAGTTGTTTTTAGTTGTGGCTGGATCTGTGCAAAGGTTTTCACGCATGACATGGAGAAAAGCCATTTCTCTCAGATTGAGGTCTATAGCCAGAAATCTAACGATCAATGTCCAAAGAGATCTCTCTCTTTATATTCAATTAAACCTTAATTCGAGTTAGTCTTGATCCTGAGGGTATTGAATTTAGTGGGTGGGTCACGGCAGCATGAGGCCGGCATGCAAGAGTGGTATTGGCAGTAACTGGAAATTGTTTCTTGTCCTTGTGGCAGAAAGGTTAGAAAAGATAAGAAAGCCATCAGGGCCCAGCTAAGTTGGCTGGTCTCGACTTTCAGCTGGACGTTAGGCAGAAAACAGCATGTCCTGGGCCACTGTGGCTGAGGCAAATGAGGACTGCAAAATCCGTGGGCCCAGCTTAGAGCTCTGGCTGAGATCTGTGTGGGCTGACACGAGATGCACTTGAGGTGAGGACATGGGTCCAAATACAGGGATGGGCTCAGCAAGTAGGCAACGGGATGCCTGTGAGGGAAGTGCCTCCATCTCAACAGCCAAATAGTGCTGGGGATGAGCTCTGTGTCTACATGAATTCCACCAGACAGAATGGTCCCTATTATTTAGTACCAGTTCAGTCATGCACCTTGACCCTGAAGCCAGAGTCTCTTTGATGGTCTCATTCAGACCCTCCAGCCCTCTTCCATGACAGGACACCTGAGTTATTCTTGATTTAAAACAAATACTCTTCAGCACCATTTCCTTGGATCTTGTTCCCTGAAAGCAGATGCCCTGCAGAAAATTGACAGATTTTCTAAAATATGCTGTACTCAGTTATGTGGCCCTGTAGTTGGACTCTCATGGTGACCTTTCTAGTCACTGAAGGGGATCCCTGACACTGACACCTGTCTGAACTGTATTTGAACTTGCTCATCCATTGGAAGTTACTTTGGATGACTTCTGAAGCCAGAAAGTTGACTCAGCAATTGTCCACATGATTTTCAGCTGCTGAAATACTCCATTGCATAACAAATATTTTAAATTATTAGAAGACTAAAAGTGTTAATGAATTTTAAAAATTCATCAGTTTGATCCAACAACGGCATTTTAGATTTTCTTTTGTACCATGATAAAATTTTATTCCTAATGCCATTTTTTGCTTAACCTCAGTTCTTTACATCTCATTCTGTTATTCAAGTTCTAACAATTTTGTGAGATCTGGGAATAGCCCTACAGTTATGAGTCTTGTCTGTTTTTACATTTCATTGCTAATATATTACGCTTTTTTCCTTTTGCAAAGTATGTTATTAAAGTGAATCAAACTGGTCATTATAAAGTAGTTCTTATCTAGATATTACAGCAGCATATTTTAGAATTATCTAGTTATAAAATTGTACAATATCACAACTACATATATTAGACTTATGCTGTCTAACTCTGTAGAGCAAACTTACATATAATAGGCTTTGTTCTTGCTATTAATTACCTCTTTTAAAATGTTTTCTTATGTTTCACTAGAAAACGACATCTTTAGATAATGGAGAAAATAAATACTGTAAGATCTGTAGTTATGACCCACATATTCTCTCTTAAATAAATTTAAAATGAAAGAAACTTACAAAAGCATGGAGACGTAAAAATCTATAAGGTTTAAGGATTCAAATAGTGTATTACTTCCAATTACAGACACTGACAGAAACATTTTGTCACTTGACATTACTTTATAGATTGCACCAAAAATGTAGCAGTCAGATTTTAATAATTTTATGATTGTCATACAGTGATAGTCATGACAACATGAATCACAGCCTCCAACTACAGGGGCAATAATTGACAGGGATTCTGGGTCTGCACTTTGAAATTCATTGCCACCATTGCAGCAAGACCTTGCTGCCCATGGGTTGTTCTCAGTCGGTGGCTGAACACAACCGGATGCTCAGGCAGAGTTGTCCCTGGGAGATGAAGGACTCCTTTGACAGATACTTTTGGCTCAAGACTTCCCAGTAGCCTTGCCAAACCTTCCTTAGACATGACAGCAGTCTGAAATGCTTCCACCCAGCCTTCCTTCTCTCCCCCTGCTCTCCTTCACCAGGGGCAGACATGCAGTGTGCTCTAATGGGTCTCCTAGCCCTACTCAGTTCACTCCCTATTTTCTCTAACAAGCATTCTGTTTTGAAATTTGCTTATTTGAGGACCCAGGTTAGAATACATGTGATCAAGGTAATCATTTTCCAATTTGCCTGTCTACATGGCTTTAAACCATACCACATTCTATCTTTCTCTCTGATGGTATTTTTATAGTATCCAATAATTAAGTAACACATGTTCATTTGACAAAATACAGAAAACATTTATGCCTTGCACTCTTTTGTGCCAATTTTCATGGTCTTGAGAATTCCATAATAGTGAGAAATTATTTGTGTCACAGAAATCTGTCCTATTGTGGCACACCTTGGAAATCATATTAAAAGTCCATTATCAGAAGTCATTGATAAAATACACTCTGATAACATTCACGCTATGCAGCTGTGAAAAATAAACACACTGTTGTGTTTCTTTACAGGGAGCAATTTTAATGCTGCATTGCTAAATTCATACACCAAAACAGAAAGAAAATCTGGAAGTATTCACACCAAAATGCTAATTTTGACATCTGAGGAGCTACTTTGATGTTTTGGGTTCTTTTCTTTTTTCTTTCTTTTTTTTTTTTGTTTATCTCTGTTGTTTGAATAGTAAAAAGAGGAGATATGTCATTGCTATCCTAGGGTCAATCATCTCATTTGGAGTTCAGATAATAAACTAAAGTAGACAGCCTATTCCAGGTACTTCATTAATCTAGAGAACACAACATGTTTTATCAGTTTAGTTACAAAGTTGACAACTAAAATTTTTGGTTGGCACACCTTTCACTATGACTTAATACATCTCTCAGAGTAAAATGCTTTTTAAGAAATATTTTCCATTAGGAAATATGGTCAGTATCAGCATATATCAAGACTAGCCAGAAGCAGAAACGTGTTCTCCTATTGCTCTTTCCATTGTGTTAAATGTATTCCCTCTAAAAGCCCAGATTTACATTACCGAAAAAGCAGTGCACTTTGGTCTGATAAGTTAAAATTCAGAAACTCTGGGGGCCCGGAGCTTTCTCTAACTAGGTGCAGGACATTAAATTTGATTCATTAAAAAATTTGAGACAGTGACTTTTCCCAGCAATCAAGAAATCTCTTTACCTATCTATCCATTTCTCCATTTATCTATTGACTATACTTTGAGGTGCTCAAATCATTCATATCCTCAGATGCCTGGGGTGTTGAAAGTGTTTAGAATGTTGTCAGCTGATGGTTCACAGATGGAGGAGGCTTGCTTAAGGTGGCCACCAGTTTCAGGCTTAAATTTATAACAAATATCTGGAAAGAGAAACAACCATCGGGAGGGATTGGAAAGTCATCAGCACTTTCATATACCTGTGGTCCAAGCACTCTGAGGCATAATTAACAATATGATGGATAACTTTCCTTGCTCAGCATACTTCTTGGCCCAACAATGCTATTTAAATGAACTTATCTCAAGTTACTAGTGAAGGGTGTGCACTGATGTTTGGCCATCAAGGAGTTCATTCAGTTATTCAGTACATTTGGTTAAGAAATCACCTAAATGCCCAATAATGCAAGAGTTTGTTGAGTAATACATACTATGGAATACAACATAGCTATTATAAATAAAGTGGTATCAGGTTTCTTGACATGAAAATTAAGCTTATGAAGGGCCGAGTGAGGGATACAGGTTGTGAAACACGTGTATTGTAGGCTTTTACTTTTATTTTTTAACTCTTCATGTAAATACATAGGAACTACAGCTGGAGAATTATATGCCAAAATACTAACAGTGACAACCTCTGTAGTGGTGAGAGGTATTAGGTAGAATTCTAATTCCATTCTTTTTTATTATTCTAATTCCATTTATTGAATGATTTATAGATAATACATGCTTACTATGTTAGTAAAAGACCATTAAAATTTTTTTAAAAAGAAATGCCTCCAGTTGTCCACAGTTATGAAATTTTTTGATAAAACATTGCAAAATACATTTTTTTCTGATTAAAGTATCCCATTTTAGAGATCGAACCTAAACTCTCGCCTCCATATATTTATATTTATCACCCCTCACATGTATTTATCTGAAGAAAATGTTTAAATGGGAAAAACAATATTTTGGCATTCACACAACCACTCCCATACTTGTCACATGATTCATGGGTTGATGTTCATCTTCAACTTTTTATAATAAATAACCAAACAGTGGCCTGGTTAATCTTTTATCAGTCAATCAAACTGATGAATGTGTCTAATTTAGTTAAGTTTTTGTGTAATATTCAGTATATAATTTCAGTTATATATTCAAAGTAAATGTTGCTTAAATCTGTAAAGTTATCTCCAAACTCTATTACATTCAGTTTTGCACTTAAAACAATCTTTTTTTACAAAGCTGTTTTCTTCCCCTCCATTTCCATGAGAGTTCTATTTCTAATTCCCTTCTCTTAAAGAACTCCTACTGTGCTAGGAAGGTAAGGTAGGCTACCAGTGACTTTTAATGGCTCTTCCAAGGATGGTTGAATGAAGTTGATGCTCCCGGAACTCTCCTTAAGGGCCCAAAAGATTTGGCTTTTATACAGCAGGATCACACACTGAGTATTTGATTGATACCTTTGTGTAGGTTGATCCATTGGACTCCTTTAACTTTACTGCCCTGGAGTAGCAACACAGACAACGTTCAACCTTCAGGAGGAGATGCAGCAGTATTCTCATTGGTCCAACTTCCACCGCCCCCCCCCGCCTCCCCCCCCGCGCTCCCCCCCCCCACGGACTGAACCACACACCTTCACCTTATTTCTGTGTCTCAATAATTACTGAGACTAAATTAAATAATCTGTTTGATTAGCTTGTGTGAATGCAACATATAACTTACCCCTTCTCTGAGAAGTAAGGACAATAGCAAACCTGAAGGGGCAATTTGTGTCTTCAGACTGCCCTGCTACCTCCATGCATAATGGGTAGAACAAGTGGCTTCAGTCGCCTTCCCCAGGCACAGAGCTGGAGTATGGCAGCAGTACCCTAGCAGGCTGAGGACCAACCTTGGAGTCTCAGCCCTCCCACTACAGCCCCAAAGGCACTGCTGTAGCCACTAGCAATCAGCAGAGAGATAATTCTCTCGTTTGGTAATCAAGATACTAGGATGCTTAGGAAGCAAGATGAGCAATACATCTCTCTTGTTATGGGTATAAAATACTTGATAGTTGACCGACTAAGTGGTACCTAAATCAAAATGGAATAAACAAACTCAGTGTTTCTGGTGCTGTTTGAAGATATGAATGAGAAGCATCATGATCATGAAATCAGAGCCTTGGTAAGGTAAACGGAAGACAAGAATTCAGACAGTGTCTGTCTGCCTCTCCTTTTTATTTATTTTTCATTATGGTTATTTTAGCTTTTTTATTTTCTGGCTAAAAACAAAGCAGAAAGTCTTCTTTGTAAAAGACACATTTCAATTTTGCACATCCTACTTCTCTAGACTTTAAAAAAATCCTCTTTCATCACAAAAATCCTTCTGCAGACAAGAAACACATAGATATCTTTTTTTTTAAACATTCATTTCTCTTGTTTTCCTCCTCCTTAGAAGCATTACATTTTCAATCACATTTTAAAACATTACCAACATTGTAACAACAGAACTCAAGTGGAAATAAAATATATTGTTAAAAAATTAGGTGTTTTGTTTGAAATATGGCATTTATTTTTCAGTGCACATATTTGGTCAAATTGTAAAAAGCGTTATGCTCCTCACATAAAAATCTCATAGAGTATGCACACACAAGCTACTCTGGATGCAATAAGCTTTTTCCTCCAGCTTTAATGCATCTTCCACACCAAAGGGCAAACCTGCCACTATGGCTTGTGGTGGCTTAAAAGGAAAAAAAAATGAAGCATATCATGAAGAAAAATGCTGCAAGATGTGTCTATGAAGAGTACGGCAGTAAGTTGTTAAGGCAAAGGGTGTGTGGCCTTAAGTTGTTAAGGCAAAGGGTGTGTGGCCTTACACAGGCTGTCCTAAGTAGTGCCTGGCCTCACCCTGTAAGGAAGTCAGAAGTCTCCATCTTGGAAAGTAATTAGCTCACACTCTTTTGGGGTTTGTTCTCTTTTGGGCACTCCTAGTTTTAATGTTCTTCTTGGGGCTGGCTGGTTTGGGAGCAGGCAGCTTTCCTTTTGGTTTCGGGGGATTACTACGACTGGTGCGCCCGGCTGTTTTCTTCTTGTCCTGAGTTGTTCTCCGCTGTTCTCGCAGCCTCTCTTCCCACTGCTGGGAGGCAATTTGTAAATGTGACTATCAAATACATCTCACCCCTTTAGGATGTTGAACAGAATGAAGGCAAGTTTTTCACTGTACTATACTAATGACAGCAACAATTCTTATAGCTACCCTATGTTGAGCACTTATCAGGTAGTATCAGCATATGATAAAGTCTTGATATACATTCATTTTGTTGAAACAACAGCTTTTCTAGATAGGCACCATTATTAGGGTCAAAAACCAAATACATAGAAGTTATTTGCAGAAGGTCACAGAGCTGGTAAAGGTCAGAGACAAAATTCATATTCACCCACTCTGACTTCAGAGCCCAAAGCCTCAATTAACCGTGCATTTCTGAGCACCAGCCCTACAATGCAACATCGCTACACAGCAAAGCCTTCTAAGAAGGCTCTGACATGGCTGAATGCAGAAGCTTACCTACCCTCCTTGGGTAGTCAGAAGTTTGTTACCATACTTCTATGTTCACCTAATTCTCCCATATCCAAAAGAAGACAGAGGCCCCACCTACATGCAGTAATCTGTCAAATTGCTAGCTATCCAGAACCATTGGGAAATGACTCCTTCTGGAAAATCAAGGCTGTTTGATAGCAAAGAATTTATTCTTTAAATAGCTCATGTGAGAAACAAATGAAAACGTGAATTCACTTCAATAGACGTTGCTTTATATTATGCTTTGTTAAAGTATATTTTATTTAGCAAAACTTTTGCGCATGACCATAGGCCAGGCATTGTTCTAAGAATTAGAAACACAAGGAAAAGAAAAATATTGTTTCCACCCTCCTAGGCCACAGTTGTAGTCTATTCTAAAATAATAAACTCATTACTGCATGTTGCTATCATATGGTGATATTTTCAAACACTTGGTGAAGTATATTGAAATATTTGCTGCCAAATTGAATGGCCCAAACAGCTATGATTCTTGAAAGCTTTCATTCCTCTCAGTAGTTCAGGTCCTTCTGGTGGGCTTGCATTCTCCACTGATGTTTCTAATCTACTGAAGTCTTGGAAAGTAGATAACCAATCTTGCTAGAATGTTCTGTCTTATAAAACTAAGCATTCTCCTGAGCAGCTCATGAGTGTTTGAGTTTAAGTTAAGATTTTTTGTTACCACACTTATATGTTCACCTAATTCTCCCAAATTCAAAGGAAGACGGAAGTCCCAACTGCATACAGTAATCTGTCAAAGTGCTAGTAGCTAAGACTCAGCCCAGTAGTGTTTGGCTTGTTATTCTGAAATGCACTGAGGAGGGGAGACTGTGTTGCAACTACATTCTCCATAAGTCAACTTTAATATATACTATTCCCTTGCCCAATAATTTTTATCGATGCAAACTAAGAGAGCACAGCAATAGAAGTACGTTTTGATAACCTAAAAACACAGATTCTCCTGAAAACATCCAAACATTGCTTACAGGAGAGGAGATGCTTTAAAATTTTCAAACTGATCATCTGATGTCTTTAGATTTAGTATGATTTCACATTTCTGGGCAAAAACCAATTCTAACTCCTTTAATTGAATTACCAATATTTCTATGATGTCACAACTAGAATTATGGATTTGGCCACAAAATAATTACTTTTTGCATATGACTTTTTACAGGAGTCTTAGAATTATTTTAAATGCACTGCTATGTAGAGTAATGGCATGAGTTTTAGAACTAGATGTCCACAGCCCTACAAATATGTGTTATTCTTAATCCCAATGGATATTAATTCTATTGAAGTATCTCACACATCACTGAAACATTAAATGTATTACAACAAAGAAACAGAAACACCCTAATTTAATCTTAAAATAACTAGTATATTAGTATTGAACACAACTAAATCACTTTTTAAGTTGAATGATAGATTTCTCATTAAAAAAAATTCCAAGTGAGCATAGCTGTATTCTTAACTCTCCTATTCAAAAATTAAATTCTGTTGTATTGCTAGCTCCTGTGAGAGCTTGGAAATGACAGAATGTGAAGAATTCTCAAATTCTGTAGAAGTCCTTTACAGGTATCTATATCCATATTCACAGTGTTGTTCATTATACTTACTATGGATCTCTTACTAAGTTGATCTCTCCATTTTTCAACTAAGCAATTTTCAAGAAGCATCATCCTAAAAAAAGTAGTTTATTTTAATAAGCATCTTTTGACTATAAAAGTTAAAAATTTAGAAATGCAGAAAATTGTAAAAAAAAAAAATCTTCAAGAATCCTTAACCCCATAATCCACACATTCACCATTTATTGGTATATCTTTTCATTCTTTCTTGCCTTTTTGGATATTAGATATTTTATCAACTAATTTCATCCTCTTTGTTTAAGTTCTTAAAATATGTATTTATTTGATACACTGGAAATTATTCTACAGTTTGGTTTAAAGGGAAAAATAGTATTTTTCAAAATAAGAGTATTTGTACCATTTACCAAATAATACATTCATTTTCTATTATTTTGCCATATTTCTTTCATAATGAAAAGTTTTTATGTAGTAGAATGTGTTTCAATGCTTTTCCTTCTGTTTTATTTATCTTTACATCTACTCTTGTACCACATGGTTTTAACAAATGTAGCTTCATATCAGTTTTGGGGGTCTCTTAAAGCAGATATCCTCCTGTCATTTTTATTTTCAAAATCTCTTTTACGTGCCCTTGCCATTTCATTTTTCCAAATGATCATTAGGATAATCTGTGAAGACATAAACCCCAATTTTTCAAAAATATTTTTATGTAATATACACATATATTATTGATTAGCAAACTGGTATATCCCAGCTGCATCCAGCACTGCAGCAGATACAAACACCATGAAAGAGGTGAGCCCAGAATCGCTGATTACTCATTTAAAGAGTCAAGATATAAGCAGAAGGATGGTTTTAAAGCCAAGAATGCAATGAGACATATACAGTGTGAGGAGAGTATCTAAGTACTGACAGAATACAGAACAAGAAATCAATCAACTGAAGTTAGTTTCAAATGTTGTATTTGTTTTTGTTTTCTTTTTGGAGGAATAGTGTCTTGGGCTGTATAAAGAAGAAGCAGATGAGCATTAATGGCAGAAAAAGAATTTCAATTAAAAACGAGTGATTTGAGCCGGGCTCGGTGGCTCAGCCTGTAATCCCTCGCTTGGGGAGGCTGAGGTGAGTGGATTGCCTGAGTCTGTGGGTTTGAGACCCGCTTGGGCAACTAGGCAAGACATCATCTCTACCATAAATCAAAAATTAGCTGGGCGTGGTAGCGCGCGCCTGTAGTTCCAGCTACTTGGAAGGCTGAGGCAGAAGGATCGCCTAAGCCCAGCAGGTCGAGGCTGCGGTGGCCGGGAGCAGCCACTGCACTCCAGTCTGGGCGAGAGTGAGACTCCAACTCAAAAAAAAAAATTGAGTGATTTGAAGTTATGCTGAAGTATATATATTGTAGCAATATAGGGCCCATTCTGGAACCTGAGCTAAGGAGTTTCCCTTTGTATTATAAGGAATATACCAATATAAAATGATGACAAGGAAAAAGAAACAGGGAAGACAAACACTCCCAGCTAGAGATACACTCACGTGTGTGTGTGTGTGTGTGTGTGTGTGTGTGTGTGTATGAAGTAACATTTATTTGCTTATTTTTGCTTTGTGATCATCTGAATTGAGAATCACATATTTTTAGATTTCAGAAGTTACCTTAAAGTTTGTGTGTGTGCATATGTAAATTCTATCAAACATATATTGTGAAGTGTATATAGCATAGGAAAACACAGGAAAACAGTCTCAAATGACTACTTACTTGATCTGTAATTTATTAAAGAAGCCTTTAAAAAATTATCACACTGAGATTATCTGAATCATTTGAAAAGAATTGCTTTAGTTCAAAGTAATCTACTTGCCTATACTTTTTTTGAAATAACTTAAAGAATTCTGAAATTGATTTTTAAAGATTCCATTCAAATACTCATAGTTCTATTTTTTTCTTCATTCTATGGGGACTTAATTAGTATTTAAGATATGTGATATCACAACAGAGGAAACTGTTAAAACTATTTAGGAAAATATTTACTGGCACTGTTTTCTCTAAACAATGACTGCCAAATGAGATACGTGTTTTTGGAAGCAGTGTGCAGATAGTTCCTTCTTTGTGCCTACCTTGAGCGCCACTCATAACACATGATGAGAACGTCTTGATGGGGCAGGATATGTGGACACTGGCAGGAAGAATTCGTAATGAGTGGGACTTGAGTTCGAGGGATGGGTGATGCGGACTTGAAGATCTCTTTTACATCTACCACTGTGGTGACTTCATTACAGCCACTCCTCTGCACCGCTTTTATTTTGGCATGAATGACTGAAATTTAAAAATAGATAAAAGTATTGTTGAAGCCTTTGGGGAAAATACTAGGGATAGTGCATTCATGCCAAATCCCGAGCCTCTCTTAAAGAATCACTCCTGTAATTATGGTCATGTCCAAGCAGCCCAAATGCAGGCAAAAAGCCCACACGGTCATATGCTAAATGTAAGGCATCTCATATTGTTAATGTTGTCTTAAAAGTTCTGAGTCATACTGCAGAATGGGAAAGCAAATTGAGAAGCAGGCTTTAGTCTAAACTCTGCCTCTAGGTCAGTAAAAATTTCACAGACACATTTATTTGTTTATATTCTCCCTAGTGATGATTTGAAATGAGGATCATATATTCTCAGATTCAGAAGTCACCTTAAAGTTTGTATTCCTTCAATCATTCATCTGATACTTGAATTTCTTGTTCAACAGAGAGTTATCTAAATCATAACATTTTTAAACTGGAGGGAACCTCTGAGGATTATTGTCCTTAATCCTTTAACTTCACAGACTGACAAAATGAGACCCCTGGTGAGTGGAGACAGAACTGTTATTACAGATAGCTGTAAATGTCACTGACTGTGATCAAATTTTAAATTCTGGCTTCTTTGGTTCATTGTTGTTACTCCTCCCATGAGTTGTAATCAGCATAATGTGGGTCTATCTTGGATTCCATCCTAGGAAGTTGGCTTATGAAGGAGCCAAAGGACTTGAATAGAAAATAGTTTCATTATCAAGGTAGTTCCAAAGCCATGACACCCTAGAGAACAGCATGACAGAGAAACTCTGATTTGTACCTAGGACTGAATCTTGGTAAATGAGGGACTAGGAAGCTCAGATTAAGATGATATCTACATAAAACAGGTTTTAAGATAAAAAAAAACTACTGGAAAAGATAAAGTATCTTTTTGTTGAATTACTCATATTGGCTCGGTATGATTTTCAAATCTGACAGTCTAGTTATTTTTTTAGGTTTCCATGCTGCTGTATTCTTTCTGCTTTCATATATGATATGTATCCTAAAGTTCCTTGCTGATCTAAAAATTCAGCTTGAAGTATGAAAACTAAGTTAACAAATAAAATATACAGTTTTCCCACAGCAGTTTTTGGTTATTTCACTAGAAATAATTTAAGGCATGCAATGAAATATAAAATAGCCAGCCTTAACAGATTTTTAAAAATAATATATTTATATTTAAATTTACTTGTAAATTAATGGTAGTAGAATTAAAATCACTTCAAACATTCCAAATATCATGACTGACTTATTCTTTGAAGAGAATGTTGAGTGGTCCTTTCAAATAAGAGAAGGGCATTTCAAGTATTTCAATAGTGTAGCCATAAGGGTTTTGTGATTAACATATTTCCTCACAATTTAAGATGTTAAATATTTGTAGCTTTTTTAAAAGTAAAAAGATACACAAGCAGTCTTCATTCTCTGGGCTTCTGGGCTTTAATTCTCTGGGCTTCAGATAATCAAATCTATGGATGACTCCCCCATCCCTCCTGCAGCAATGAAGCCTCAGGAAGAGATCAGATGAGGTGTACCATCTGGGCTGAGCAGTACTTCTCACCAAGGCAAAGAAGATCAAGATATCAAACTTTTAAGCTGACCCACATAATGTTAACATCTGGGTATTTACCTGGAAAAACAAGAAGCTTTCCCATTGATATTGTGCTATTCAGAACCCACACAGTTAACTAGAAAAGTCACCAATCATCTTCTTTACTTTGTGACTGGTAGATCTGGCTTTAGCAGGAAGAACTTTACTGAGATTCCAACTTTTGCGATGTGCCAAGTCTCAAGAGTAAATAGCTTTATCCGATGACTTACCATAGCTGTAGTTTTTACTCAGGTATGTTGCCAAAGTTGGCTTCACCTTTTTGCACTTGCACCGATCTAAAAAATTCAAAAGAGAAACAAAAATTTGGAAAAGTATAAAGAAATCCCTCTGGGAAGGAGAAGTAGGGGTACCTTAAAGAGGAAGAACTCACCAGGGTTTAGGCGTTTACAGTCAACATCAAGAGGCCTTTCCTGTACCATCATGTCTGGTGTGATATCTATCCACTTAACATCTGAAACACAAACAGGGCCACATGGGTGTGGTCTGATTTTGTCTGTTCACTCAAATGGAATAAGGAAGCATCAAGATATAAACTAACACAGCATCACAGAAGAATACCACTTAATAGTAAAAATGACATGAGATTGTCAACTACTTCTTTCATAATGAAACTCCAGGGCTTAGGAAAGAAGATTTTTGAATGAGACTTCGCTTATCCCAGCACAAATTGATGTCAGTGTACATCCATTTAAACTGGCTGGTACACACAGCCAATCAGGATCAATCATATCACTCCTTCCCAAAGTCATGTAAAACATTAATTTTTTTTCCAAGTTGACAGTTTATACTAATCAAAATAACCAAAATATTTCCAACCCCCCCTCCATATTTTGCAGCACAGAAACAATCCACAGCTACATAGCCAAAACCAAGCAAAAGGCTCTATCATTTATACAATTTAAGCAATAAATGTTTTTTTCCCCAAAACTCTGAATTCAAGAGGAGTTTCGATTTGCCTTTCATTTAACCACTCCTTGACGTGTAGGGCAATGCTCCCAGGTATAACTTCAGAAACAACACTACAGCAACACAGTATTACTGTCTCTTTAAATGCGGAGTAACCTGGATCAGGGAAAGCCTGGATTAAAACCATACAAAAATATTCTTTGGTTTCATTTCAAGAAGTGAATTTAAATCCGCTCCTTCTTCCTAGAAAAGCAATCAAAAGACCAAAGAGAAAAGAAAGAAGTGGAAGCAGAGATCAGATCCGATAAAATGCCACAGTGGTTGGCTCCTGGTCAATGACCATCAAACAGACCTCACTATTTTCCAGGGCGACTGCATATACCTCACTCCTGGTGGGGAGCAATGACCATAACTTTTTCACAAAGAACTTTTCAGAAGTAGCACTAAGTGGAAAGAGTATTAACACCTTTTTGTTGAGATTATTTTGCGCATTCACTTAGTTAATAAGTGTAATGTGCTTTACACTTGCTCAGGCATATAGCAATACCTGTTTGCTGCTATTATTATTCCTGTTATTACTGTAAGTGAAAACATTGCCAATGGCTCCCTTTGTGAGGAAATTTTTTTCTTTTCTTTATGGAGCGGGATGTTATTTTCTAGCTTCTAAAATTCCTGTAGAGAGACCTGCCTCTTTCAGAAGGGAATCCCACCCACCCCCGCCCCTCCCCCCGCCCCCCCACACATCTCTTCCCACTCCTGTAAGCCTGGAAGTGAAGTGGGATTGAGGGGCAGACCACTCCCTGGCAGTGTGTGGCCCCCCGGTTCTCAAGTGGCAGCGGCATCCCCGGGTGCCTCCTCGCCCCCTTCCATCCTTTCCCAAGCCTCACCCTCTGGGAGGTCAGTGACGATGGCTTCAGGGGAGATGCACACTCCGCGGTCGTAGACCGGCAGCTCGTCGCAGGCCAGGCTCTCGGGCCAGCTGTGGTTGTACATCTTCATGAGAGGCTCGCAGTCATCGCGCGCGCGTTGGCACACCGACTTGCATGGCTTGATGGGGTCATGCAGAAATTCCAGGGTGCAGATGGGCGCGTACATGGCACAGAGGAAGAAGCGCAGCACAGCGCTGCAGTTCACGTCCACCAGCTCCTCGTACTGCTCGATGGCCAGGATGGCGTTCTCCTGCGTGCTGTGATGCAGGTGGTTGGGCATCCGCGTGATGTTCCAGGGCATGTGCCGGCACATGGGAATGCGCACCGCCTCGCAGGGCGCGCCGCGCACGCCCAGCGCCAGGCGCAGCCACAGGCCCGACGCCACCAGGATGGAGAGGAGCATGGCACTGCCCTTCCGCGCTGCGACCCTGACAGGCAGAAAGAGCCCTTCACGTCCCGTCCCCCTAGTCTTTAACTGTCCCTTCTCCGAGGAGAAAGTCCTTTGGGGGCACAGCAGAGGTTCTTTCCCCAAACTTCAGTCGGAGGCAATGCGGGGCCGCGGGATCCCGCCGCGGATCTCCGCCGTCCGGCGCCCTGAGCACGAGCAGCGCCAGCCCTCAGTCTCCGGGGCGCGAACCCGCCCGGGCAGCTCCAATCCTGGACCCCGCAGCTCGGAGCGCCTTCGGCCACGGCCATTGCGGGACCCTATTTATCCCGACACCTCCCCTGACGTGGGCTCGGAACGCTCCCTTGGCAGCTGCAGGCGCGGTGCGGGCTCCCCCTTGGCTGCCCCACCCCCAGACCTCTCCGGGTAGGAGCGGTGACATCATCCCCTCCGGGCCTCAGCCCTGGGCTGCAATCCTGCATTCCCCCAAAGTCCTCCTTTTTAGTCTGACCAAGAAAAAGTTCCTCTGGCAGTCGTTTCGGACGCCAGATACAAGAGGGTGCGAGAGAAAACTTCAAGAGCGAGAGAAAGGAGCTCTTCTGAGTGTGAAAGCGGGACTCTGCGCCTGCTGCCTTAGAATTTCCCCAAGAACCGGGTTGGAGGGAAATGGAACATCTGCTGCCTCCAATTCCGAAACATACGTGCTGTCGCCAGTAGGGGGCATGGAGAGCTCTGAGGACATTAGTGAGACTACCGTGTGGGGCCAGGGGATAGAGCAGTAAATGTTGGAACAGGATGGCCACTTTATATAAACCTCTCCCACCCTGTCCTAAGTTTGTGGAGTTTGTTTTTGTTGTTGTTGCCAGTAAACATTAGTTTTGGCTGCTGTTTTTCCAGCATAGCACTTGGTTTGTGTCTGCTCTAGAAACTTAACAGAACCGTGGGGAGGTGTAATAGCATCTTCTAGCTTGAGAAATGTCTACCAACATTCCCCCTGTCTTCGAACTCCCTGTTCCCCTCTTTATCATGAATGCAACCCGGCAGAAAACAAAGAAAACTTTGGACACCGCCATCTGAAATATCGTTTCCCCCTTTCATGCCAAATGAATTCCAAACCAGCAGCCTAAAATCTTGATTTTTTTATGTGCTTGGAGACTGATATTTGAAATGAGTAAGAGGCTGTGTACCACAGAAAGCAAGTATGTGTGCTTTGTGTTCTCTTATTTGCATTAGGAAAAGGTAGTAAAACCAACTGTTGGGTCAGCTACCCACAGAAAAAGGAGGCTTTATTGTTGTTAAGTGTATATCAGTCTTCAGGCAGTGAGTCTTCTGGTCTATATTTTCTTAGTGCATCAGCAGTATACACTAAGTTTCCATATGTTCTCAGAAAGTTAATCTTTAAAAACATAGTTTAATCTGATTTTAAGGCAGGCAGGCTTTCCTCTCCAGAGCTTAAACCCACAAAGTTAGTTTAGTGTTGATCCTCACCAGGACTAAGGATTAAAATAGTTGGAGAAACAACAAGCACAACTAACATCTTTTGGGAATTTATAATGGGCAAGGTATGGGACTGAGTACTTGAAATTCATTATCTTATTTTCCAGGGAACTTGAATTAAACATAGTAAGTTAAAAAGATAAATGCATTTCAGTATTTACCCAAAGAGTCAGGTTCTGTTTAGGGAAGCCTACAGTGTCTAGGCCAATCTAAAGAGGAATCCTAATTCCCTATAGAACAGGTACCAAGTCAGGCTCCAAAGATCCCAAACCAGTTTGGTAATATCAAGCAAGGTGGATAGCCCAGATAACATCTGAAACCATTTCCAGTCATAAAATTCAATGAGTCCAAACCCCTTGCTGAGTAAAAAAGATTTTCAGTCGAAGTTCCTACCAGGGGAATAAGAGAAGCAGCTGAACTACTTACCATTTTCTTATGAGTTGTTTGAGGAGGACAAACTTGGAGAGGGCTTAAATTTCTGCAGCCAGTTTGAACCTGCTATATCTGATTAACTCTGCAAGCACTAAGTCTTAAAGTTTCATGGGCTTCCCTGATGTTTCCTGATGCATTTTCTTTAAGAAGGGGTGAGGGGAAATGGAGAGACCTTCTCCTTAAAGTTCTTTGTTCGCTCCATTGGGCCCACTGGTAGTCTGTCTCTAGTTATTCTACAGAGAGGAATGAAAGCATCAGGAGAACCGTCAATTGTCCTTCCTCTTCATGCCCTTCAGGGATATTGTGAGTCTGGAATACCTTACTTTATCATTCAATCCATGCTTTCCACACCTTACATTTATTTGCCAAAGCTAGGTAGCTAAGGAAGGTCCCCTGCTCAGTGGCTTCTCTGTGCCGAATCCTTTTGGTTTCCTCAAGCGCCTGCTTCTCTGCCCATCCTTTAAATGTTCTCTGGGACTCCATCCTCAGCCTTCTTCTCACTCCCAACACCCTCCTTCACTGCAGGTTTTCTCAGTTTAAGCAATTTTGACACTTGGAGTTAGATAATTTTTATTTTGGTGGTGGTGTTGTGGGGACCATCCTGTGCATTGTAGGAAGTGTCGTAGAATTCCTGGCCTTCCCCCCACTAAATGCCAGTGACAGCCTTTTCCCCATCCCTGTGGTAACAATCAAGAATGTCTCCAGATATTTCCAAATGTCCCTTGGGAATCAAAATTGGTCGAGGAACCTGTGCTACTCTTTAGCTTCAATGACCACCTATGTGCCCATGGCTTTCAAATCCAAAAGCCCTGCTGGTTTCTGGAAGTATTTCTCAGTCTATCCCCTGAATGTTTCTACCTGACTATTTCATCATCACCTCAAAGTCAACCAATCTTAAACTGAATGTATCATCTCTTGTTTGGGACTGAATGTTTAGTGGTTCAAACCAGAAACTTCTCCCTGTGAGTCTAAACTCTTCTTCATAGTTCCCAACTGCATTCCACCCTCTCCATTCCCACTGCCACCGCCTTAGCTCAGTCAGGATCTCTTGCCAGGACAATAACAGCAGCTTCCTTCTCTCCCGGCCTTCAGTCTGGCCCTACCCATTATCCACACTGTCACCTGGGTGAGCTTTCCAAGGCACATGGATGATGTCCCTCCCTAGCTTTAGGTTGATTGATTGTTCCCACTCTCCTCAATATTAAAATCCTTAAATCCCTAAAATGAGTGCTATGGCTCCAGAATACCCTTCTGCCTTGTACTTGAGCCCCAACATTATACCCATTTTGTTTTGTCCTTATATTCTTTGTTCAGGAATGTTCTCTCCCACTTTTACCTGGCTCAGTTTTCCTCATCCTTGAAATGCAGCTCAAATGGAAAGAAAATAAGCATTTAGAAAGCAAGGACTTCTTTTTTGTTGTTGCCTTCTTTTTTCTGAATTTCATACTGTAGATCCTAACATTATGTAAACATAAACCCAATTAACTGTGTTCTTGACGATGCTGACCCCCAGACGCACAAACCTCTTAGCTTGTGGTATCGCCAGGTGAGGGAAGGGAAGTAGTCTCACTGAATTGACTTTGAGGCAATGTCTGACAGTCCTAGGCCCAATGCAAGTGCCTGTCCCCTAGTCCCCAGACCCTTTACCTAGAGTGGGAGCTGAGAAGCCGCCATCATGAATAGCTAGTGTAATTCTTCAGGAAAGGACCCATCTTCCCAGTTTTAACTTGAAGGAAAAAGGTTGCAATTTTGACAAGGGGCAAGGTATGTGGGGACACAGCAAACGCAGCCGCTCTGTTTTCCAGATCTTGACCTTGAAATTGCCCCCCAGTATGTGATTACCTGCTGAACATTGCAGTTAGTGGAAAAACATACCCCTTCTCAGCATCGACCCCCCACCACCCTCCCTCCCGCAAGCACGATGCCTTTCAGGATGCTAGTGGCACCACTGCCACTGCATTTCCTGTTGGCAGCAGTGAGCAGGGAAAACAGAAGCGGCAGCAGGCAGCGGCCAAGGCAGAAATAGCTCGCGCGCGATCCACTGGAGCCTTCCCAGGCCCCTAATCCCGGCTCCCTGGGCTGGCGCGTCCTGAGTCAACAGCTACAGAGGCCACCGCGGGGACAGGAAGCACCTTCGCCCCAGACCACAGTCCCGGTACAGCTCAGAGGGAACCGGCGGGGCGTCCCAGCACGCCCGGACGACTCAGCGCCCCCTTGGGCTCGGGCTCACCCGCGGGGGTTGGGGCTGCAGCGGCCCGCGATGCCAGGGCGCGCTTCCCTCCGCGTGGCCGGGGGGCCTCTGGGCGCCTGGCTGCTGGGAGGCCTCTGGGCCTGGACGCTGGGCTGCCTGTGCGGCCTGGGGACGGCGGGGTCCCCGGGGGCGCCGCGCCCGTGCCAAGCGCCGCAGCAGTGGGAGGGGCGCCAGGTCTTGTACCAGCAAGGCAGCGGGCGCTACAGCCGCGCCCTGCTCTCCTACGACGGGCTCAACCAGCGCGTGCGGGTGCTGGACGAGAGGAAGGCGCTGATCCCCTGCAAGAGGTACGGGGTGCAGGGCGAGGCGGGGGCGGGGGACGCGGGGCAGGCCTGGGGTTGGAAAGGTCGCCGAGGCCTGGGTGCTGGAGCTCGCTTCCCGGCCCCAGGCAGCACCCCGCTTCTCCCAGAGAGATCCTTCGCAAGGAGAGTCCCTTAGGGACAGCAAGGGGGAAGGGAGGGGTCTGGGGCACACCGAGGGTGGGTACCCAGTAATGCCCAGCGTGTCGTTGACTGGTAAGGGGGAAAAAAAAACAATAGGGGCGGGATCGGGTCGTAGGGCGCCCCCATGGCCAAGTTCGCCCCCTGTCTGCACGTCTGAGTTAGGCCCGCGGCCGTTGGGGCCCCTACAGCTTAGGGTGTGTCTTCTGCAATATTTCATTTCTTTCTGGAGCCATTTGCTAGGGAGACATGCAAAATATTTTCTAACACATAGTTTTTACATTGTAAAGGAATATGGCAACACTACAAAAGGTGTGGGGAATAGAGAAAAGAAAATTTCACCCACAAACCCATTACCTTGTTATAACGATTAAAACCTTAACTCCCTTAAGGTTTTTCATTCATTTTAAAGCAAGTTTTACATACTGTGATCAAAAGCATGTATTATCTGAATCCTTTTTGTTACTCAACATCGTCTCTTACATGTTCTTATTTGCCATTTTATTTGCTGGCCTTTTATCTATTTTTAATGGCTGCACAATATTCCATAGAGGGGTTATGATGTAATTTTTTTTTAAACCACTAGCCTGAAAAATGACCTTTCCACAACTATTGTGACACAGCACACCCTCTCTCTGAGACCTCAACTTGCTTGTGGCCCCTTTAAGACCTGATTTCTAATTTGGGATCACCACTTGTCTTCCTGCCAGAGCCCTGCTCTTTCTCTGTGTTCCTCTCACCGACCCCTCTTTATGACGCAGTCCATCAAGAGCTGCAGTGTGAATGTTCATGGTTTAAGGCTTCGGTGGGCGGTAAGATCTACACTAAAAGGGCACCATTAGTTTCTATAATATTTCGTCTGAAAGCATTTGTTGAGGTATTCGGTGATTTGAATAAAGTATAGAAAGGACGGAATCTTTAAAACAGGATATTCAAGGGTGCAAGATAACGCATTATAAAATGTGGCATGGAACAGCATGATCATTCTGGTGGACTGGGATTATCTGTAAAGCCTTTCAAGAACATGAATGTTTTTAGTTGGGTCTTGCAGGGCATAATAATAATAAAAACAACAATTGAGATTTGAGTGCCTATTATATACTAGGCATGGTACTGAGGACTTTACACATAGTATATGATTTGCTTTAAATCTCACAATCACTTGACAGTATAGGTTTTATGATCTCCATTTTACAGACAGTGACTTGTCTAGGGACAGTGGCTGTCTAGGGAGATCAAACAGCTTTTTCAAGATCACACAGCTAGCCTGTGAAGAAACTGAGAAAATGGGTCAATTCTGACACTTATGGTATCCCGGGCTCACATTCATTCATTCTGAATCTGTTCGTGTTAGGCACTATATATAAGAAGAGTGGGTCTTGGTTTTCTGGGTGGTCAGAGTCTGGAGGTGGAGTCACATCAATACAAAAATTTCCTTACAGTGGGATGAGAGGTGAGCTGGGGTGTCATAAGAACACTTGAATTGGCACCTAACACAGGCTTCCGGGAGGATGTGAAATATAAATGAGTTTCAAAGTACCTGCATGAGCTGACCAAGGTGGGTGTGGAGAGAAGACTGACCCAGAGAGTGTGTTTACACACAGTATGTGTGTCATCCTGGACACATAGTACATGGGCCATCCTGGAGTGTACAGGGCTGACTATATTCTGAGAACTGCAGGCCAACCACTATTAGAGTGGAAGCACAAAATAGGACAAGGGATCATATTGAAGGAGTTGTATATGGTGGGATGTCATACTTAGATTATAGAAAGATTTCTGGATGCATTGTTGAAAGTGCATCCTCAAGATGTGGGTACAAAACAGAACAATGTAGAGCAAGAGTAGAAGCAAGAACATGGCATAGGAGATATTTGTACTGATACTGTGAAGTAGATCGTAATGCTGTTTCTTGAGATAGGGCTTGGTTTTCTGCACTTCTGGTTAAGGGTAGACTGGAACTCTACATGAGTGCTCATGAAGGCTTTTACAAGCGTGATGCATGATGAATAGTTGTGTTGAAGATGGGCTGGAATGGCCCAGAGCACACTGCTGAAGCAGAGGAGTGTGGCCAGTAAAAGGAGAAGGGTTCATCTTCCCCAAATTAGTATTTTTTGCAATTTAATAAACTAGGCTTTCAAGTCAGACAAATCTGGATTAGAATCCATGTTCTGAATATGGGTCTTTGGATAACCTACTAAAGCATTTTGAGTCTCTTTCCTTATTTACAAAATGGAAATACTTATAATCCCTAATTTATTGAATTATTTGGGAGATTAAATGAGTTCAAGCACACAGTACAGTAAACTGATAGTACATAGAAAATGTTCTCCCCATGGCTGAAGTTATCTGTATCACCACCATCGTCACCATCATCCTGGTGAATTTGCCATGGCCCAGAGACTCACTGCCAGCACTTTGGGTTCAGAAACTTGATCCGGCAGCATACACAGGGGCCCCTTCCTTGGGAGCACTTTGGGAGTAAGCAAACTCAAATGCTAAACTATATTGCAATGAGTTTAATAGCTGACCAAGGAATCAGAATTCTCACAAAACTAGGTCATTCTTGCCCTGTAGACAGAACAATGTAGGGAGCCAAATTACAATCAGGAGGCTGTGTGCAAAGAGTTGGAGTAAATTCATTGAACAAATATGCTTTCTTATTCCAGGTTAGGCTTGCTTCAGGTTAGGTTAGCTTTCCATCATGAGTAAGACAGGCCAGCGCAGGGTTAGGTTAATGGCAATCAGGTGAAGGCAAAATGTGCTTTCATCCTGGAGATAGCTTACCCGTTGTCCTGGACTACCCCAACTCTGTTGCTCCTGACTCTATCCACTCTAAACACAGCCTTGGTGGGTACTGGTTATGTCTGTCAGAGTGACCTTTCTTCCATGATTCCATGACTGATTAATATAGTCTTTAGATGTGCTTATTATTCTTTACTGGGTTCACAGCCATATTTTGCTGGCCTAGAAGATTTTTTGTTTCTTTATAGTGATTTCTCATTTCTCTGCCTTAATCCTTTAAATGCTGGTTTCAGCTTAACTTTTAAAGGACAATTTTATTCCCCCCTTTTTCCAAATTTTTGGCAAGGCTCTGTCTTGTAGTCCCATTGCTGGCTCTAAGTCAGATGTAGAAAAGCAAGTTTAGCACATAAATGCATTTTTAAGCTCTTTAAATGTAGATTTGTTGGAGGAAACTCAAAAACTTTTTCAGGTATTAGCAGCTTTGCCAGGAAACTATATGTTATTTGAAGAAAATACGGATGAGTTGTCTCTTCATATTTATGAGTAAGTTGAGAAGTAAGTTTAGAACTGGATCAACTTCTTAAGATTTTCATTTTTGCATCCAGATAGTTATGGAAAATCCCACTGATAGTTACTGTGGAATGATTAGGATTTTCCAGACTCTCTTTTCCCTGAGATGATGGAAAAGATTAAACAACTTTACGAGCTTCAGATAAGACAAGCCTGAGAAAAGAATGGGAAATATTAATAATTGATACTGCTTTGTTTTCTGATTCCAGCTGTCTTTTCTGACTCCTTGGTTAAATTCACAAGTATATTTGTTTGGAAGACTAAAGTAAAAGCAGGAAGAAGATTGTTTTCATATTTCAGGCAGCATGTTGAACTTTATGGGGGAAACAACATTGATACTGAATGAACCCTTTCAGGCCACCAGTAACTTACTATTCTCCCTTACCAAACGGTGGCTTGGGTGTTGGAATCAGTGAAGCTACTAATGTAGAGTGAGCAGAGAGGCATTTTAGGGATATGCATGGAGTAATATCTATTCAATTCTACATATTTTACAAGGGAATTTTATTTGTAAAAGATGAAAAATATGTCAGAAATGGACAAGTGGATTCTTACTCAAGTTCTGATTAATTCATGTCTGTCTCAGTTTTCCCAGAGCATAGTCTTCCTTGGAGGACATAATACCATTTAGCTTCTTTCTTGAAGGACACAAGAGCACTGAGGTTCTCTCTCTCTCATCTATCTCCCTACCTACCTATCTATCTACCTACCTAACTACCTACCTACCGACCTACCTACCTACCTACCTATCTATTTCTCCTGACAGAAAACCAGACTACTGAAGTGGAGAGAGCAGGGACATTTATGTTATATAGTCTAAAACCATAGCTTCTAATCGTGGCTTCACCTCAGTGAGGTCCTCAACTTCTCAGAATCTCAGTGTTGTTCATCTTTTTTTTTTTTTGAGTTGGCGTCTCACTCTGTCACCCAGACTGAAGTGTGGTGGCCGCTTCTGGCCACCGCAGCCTCAACCTGCTGGGCTCCGGCGATCCTTCCACCTCAGCCTTCCGAGTAGCTGGAACTACAGGCGTGCGCTACCATGTCCAGCTGATTTTTTTTATTTATTGTAGAGATGAGGTTTCACCTGCCCAGGCAGGTCTCGAACGCGCGGGCTCAGGCAATCCACTCACCTCAGCCTCCCAAGGCGCGGGATTACAGGCTGAGTGTTGCTCATCTTTTACTTTAATTTTAATCATGCCTACAATGTTAGTACTAAATAAGTTTTAGGCCTTCTTTCTTAAAAGTTAGGTACAGATGAGATTAAATGATAGCCTGAAAGCACCAATTATACTTTTATTATATCAGGCTGATTCACTGTTTCTACCATAGTGCAGCAATCCTGACATAGCTTCTAAAATTTTTTTCAACTTGATAAATTCAAGCATCTTTTTCTTCCTTATCTTCTTTTTTTTTTTTTTTTTTTTTTTTTTACTAAAGCCTGTGATTATGGGAGGAGAAAAAGAAGAGACTATCTTGAAATGCTCTGGGCCCAAACTCAGAATGCTCTCCTTTCCATGGAGCCTCCTACCATACTAAGAATTGACTAGGATTGCTTACAGGAGTGTTGGTTCAAGCATCTGCTGTGGACAGTTAGTTCCAGGGCTGATATCACACTAGATAACTTCAATAGTCACATGTGTTTGGGAATATAGATAAGAGCTCTTTTCAAATACATAATTTTATTTTATTTTGAAACCTATATTACACTTTCAGAAACACTTCAATATAATGCAAAGCATTTTTTTCCTATGAACCATTTGAGAGTTGACAACCTGATAGTCCCATGGTCCATAATACTTCAGTGTGTATTTCCTACAGACAAGGACATTTTCTTGCACTAATTCAACACAACCATAAAAATAAGGAAATTATCATTAGTTTAGACTATCTGAAATTCAGGTGTCGTTCATATTTTTCCAGTTGCCCTTTGTATGTTCTTTATAGCAAAAAGAAAAAAAAAAAGGTTAAATTCAAGCATTGCATTTAGATGTTGTCTCTCTCTCTCTCTCTTTCTTTCTTTTTTTTTCCTGTTTGGGATAATTCCTAGGTCTTTCTTGCACTTTTAAAGATTACAAGCCAGTTATTTTATGCAATGTTCCTCTATTTTGTTTTGTCTGATGTTTTCTCATAGTTAGAATCAAATTATTCACCTTTGGCAGGAATATCAGAGATAATACTCTGTTCTAATTGTATCCTGATGTTCACTTTTATCTCCAGTAGGTTTCTTTACTGTGAAATGATCCATTTTTCCTTGTAATTAATAAGTATTTTAAAGGAGATATTTTAGTTTAATTTTAATTTTTTTTTTTAGTCAGAGTCTCACTCTGTCACCCAGACTGGAGTGCAGTAGGACGCTCACAGCCACTGCAGCCTCATCCTGCTGGGCTCAGGTGATCCTTCCACTTCAGCCTTTCAATTAGCTGGAACCACAAGTGTGTATACTACCATGCCTGGCTAATTTTTTTAAAAAAATTTATTGTAGAGACGAAGTCTCACCATGTTGTCCAGCCTGGTCCCGAGCCCCTGGACTCAGGCAATCTCTCACCTCAGCCTCCCAAAGTGCTGGGATTACAAGCTTGAGCCACTGCACCCGGCTAGGGAGATATTTTAAAGCCATGTACATATTCCATTCTTCATTGAATTTTTGATTTATTTATAGCAGTAAGTTCTCAAAGATTCTCATTTTATTCCATTTGCCTTCATTGTCTATTTTGTTGTTCATATTGTCCCAGGTTTGTTTGGTGGAAGCCTCTTTGAGTTGGTTTCTATATTCTTTTGGCAAGTCTCCTTATTCTTTAAGCACTTCTTGCTTTTTGGCGCAAGATCTTCCAAGACCATATGTACTTTCTCTGTCCCAGCCTTGGAATAAACCATTTCTCAGGAAACCCAGGTTAGTTTTATTGGAGAATAATATTTGGAAGTCAGGGTCTGTGTTTTAGTTGTGCTTATTGTTATTGGGTGGCTTCCAGGTCCTCTTGTGGACAAAGCAAGGGACTATGGGTTTGAATAACATACAAACACACATACACACACACACACACACACACAGAGAGAGAGAGAGAGAGAGAGAGAGATGCTCATATATACATACATGCACACTCATACACACACCTATACACATTTGCATCTATGTTTTTTTCTAAACCACTATTCTAATACATGGAGATACCTAAATTGATACTCCTGTTCTAATCCAATACCATATGATTCATTCTAGTTTTCTCCTTTTATTTTGCAACTCCCTTCTCAGACAGAAAACTGGGTGACAATATTTAGTTGCAGTAGGTAACCAATTGTGCACTTGTTAGGATGTCTCCTTCACACATGGATTTCCTCCTCATCTCATATGGGCTCTACACCAGGCCAGCCCATGGAGAAGGTTATATTGCTTGGTTCTACCTAATGGCTTTAATCTAAATTGTTCAACAAGAGGAACAGGATGGTCAGGTTACTTTTTTAAAAATGTATGTTTGTTTTATTTTAAGTTTCTCGGCAGATCCTCAAAGGGTGTTTGTGTGGTTGGAGGAGATAGATTAGTATAAAGTATTCAGTGAATCAATTTCATCACATATCCTGTTTTGCATGGATTGGGCTTTCATTTTAAGAAATCATGACTTTCTGAATTCCAGGAGAATAGCCCCTCCTTTGTCCTTTACTCCCTCCTTTTGGTCTTCTATGGCTGGAGCTAGCATTTTGTTTTATTAGCTCAGGGCATCTGTCTGCTTGTGGCCTTCTGATCTTCAAAGAATAAACCATACTGACTTGTAATACTGAGTTTTTCTTTAAGAAAGAGATTTTCTTGGAAGCACATAAAGTTTGCTTTAAGAGACTTGATTCAGTGTGTCTATAAACCCTTGACATCAAAGGGTTGAAGCTGGGACGGGGGGGAGAAGCAGGCAGTGAGGAAGGCAGTGGGGAGAAAGAAATATCAAAGAAGAAAGCCCAGGAGAGTAAGGAGGCTAGTGGAGTGTGAGACTAATTTATAAAAGGAAGCCAGAAATGGTCACCATACTGCTCTGAAAACATCTTGACTTTCTCCAGTAACCTTGAGCTGTTTCTCCCTGATGCTGACCTTAAGCATGGTGGTCAGGGGCAAAGTGCCCAAAGATCTGAAAATATTCCACCAATTAGTGGTTTGTTTTTCCTGGAATAAATATGATAGTCTTATATTTCACCAATTCCAGTAAAAATCTTCTATTTTCCCCCTTTATAATTTCTTTTATTTTGCCCATCTTTAAAGAAAAAAAAAAATCTCCTCTTGATTTGACTTGCTGAAACCTCATTCTCTTCTTCTATTTAAAGACAATCTCATGCTATGCCAATTTCTGCCTTCCCATACACTCATGAGCACTGTCCTATCAATTTTTATCACCACAACTCTATTGAGAATGCTCTGGTCAAAAGCAATAAGCTCCACATTACTCATCAACTAACTTTTGTCAATCCTCATTTTACGATTGGTCATTTCCTTCATCAGATATACTTTCTTCGCTTGGCTTTCAGGATATCAGCCTTGTGGTTTCCCTTCTTTTCCCTTATTTCCTTTCTTCTCTGCTGCTTTTCTTTCTGTCCTCTGGATCATTAATGGTGGACTATCCCAGGGCTCAGGCTTACCATGCCTTTTCAGTCTATATCCAATCTCTTGGTGACCTCATCCAGGTTATGGCTTTAGATACCATCTCTAAACAGGGGACTCCCACATGGATATCTCCAGCCCTGAGAACCCCCCTGAGCTCTACACTCATGGATCCAACTGCTTGGTTGAATTCTTCACTTGGATCTCTAACAGTCATCTCAAACTCATCCCTTCCATAACTTAATGCCTCCCTGCAGACAAGCAAACACCAAGCCAACCAAACAAACAGAACTTACTCCTCCTGCAGTTTTCTGTATCTCAGCTAACAGCAACTCCAGTCACTCAGCATAAAACCCTAGGAGTTTCTGACCTTTATTTCTCCTTCTCTGACTTGCCACAAATAAGCAAATCCTACTGACTCTAATTTCAGTATATACAGAATTTGACCTTACCTCCACCGTTATTCTGGCCCAAACCATTATCATCTCTTAGCTAGGTATTTATAATGGCCTTCTAACATGTCTCCCCATTTTTCCCTTCCCTGCTTTAGTCTCTTCCCAACATACTAATTCGAGGGATTTTTTTTTATAATGCTGTGTCATGCCACACCTCTGCTCAAGACACAGGTGCCTGTCTGCCTCTCTGAGTCAATATCCTTACTCTGACAGCAAATGTCCTAATGAGAGCTTAAAGGCCCACACTGACTCCTCTAGCATTTGTATCTGTTGTTCCCTCTGCCTAAAAAGCTTTTTTCCTAAAAAGCTGCATTGCCCACTCCCAAATTAGACTGCATCTCTTCTCAACATTGTCAGTCCCCACCCACTGCTCTATATGTTCAGGGTACTTAGGACCACTTGACATACTATTTCATATTTTTTTCAGTTTGTTCCCTTTTCTCTCCCACTTTCCCTTATTCACAGTAAGGCTCCATGAGGTCACTGGTTTGTATATGGTTGTTGCTCTATCTCCTACCCCTTTTCTGATGCAGCATTGTCAGCTAAGGTGAAATATAATTTCTAAGGAGTATATATGGCACCACAAATCCCCAGAATTGTCGTGGCATCCAGGAGCAGCCATGGTGAACACAAGGTCCTCTAATGTTGCTTGAAAATATTTACAGGGAGGACTGGTGAGCCAGTCCATATGCATCGACTCTGAAGCTTCCAAAACAATCCCCTCAAGTTCCTTACTGAGACAACTCTTAGATTTTCCAGATTGTTAGGCCTATTGCCCGGAGTGTCTCACCAAGATGTTGATAAATCCAGATGTTCAGGTTGAAAAATGCAAAAGATGCCCAGGCTACCCTGCTATCTGAGCTGGCTGAAGTCAAAGGAAGCAGCACCTGCTTCAGATCCCTAGGACAGCGCTTGGCAAAGAGACCCTGGTTGAAGTGGGAGGCAGAGGCAGCAAATACAGAGAAAGCATAAAAAGATGCTTTTCAGAAGAAACAGGGCAGGACAGTTCTACCAGCCCACACCCTTGGAAGCAAAGAATGCAGAAAAGACTTAATATCTGTTGAAATGCCATGTCGGGTGCTGTGTCCTGACATGGCTTAAGTGTTTCCTGTGGGTGTGGAAGTCCTACATCTTACAATTCCTTTGCCTGGCCTTTTTGTCACTCATTCAGGATTCTCCTCCTAATCAAGTCCCAGGTATGGCTTGGCTTACAATTGGGACCCCAGAGGAGCCACACTCATGAGATCTCAGCTTTCCTTAAGGAGTTAGAAAATGATGCTTGGCGGCTGGACTCGGTGACTCAGCCTATAATCCCAGCACTTCGGGAGGCTGAGGCGAATGGATTGCTTGAGCTCGCAGGTTAGAGACCAGTCCGGGCAAATTGGAAAGACCTCATCTCTCCAAATAAAAAATAATTGGTAGGGTGTGGTAGCACGCCTGCAGTTCCAGCTACTTGGAAGGCTGAGGTGGAAGGATTGCTGGAGCCAGGCTGGTCGACACTGGGGTGGCCTCATGGCACTCCAGCCTGGGCGACAGAGTGAGACTCCAGCTCAAAAAAAAAAAAAAAAAGAAATGATGCTTGGGGATGCACTTTTCTGACATCAGTTGCTTTAACATAAGACATATTTATTTGGGTCTCAGTATGTTAAAAATAATTTAAAGTGTTTTGGTGGTTTGTAGTCTCTTGTTTCCATCAAACTGAATCAATTCTCTAAAAGGCCAGTTTCTGTACCTGCTAAAACACACAGAAGAATTTAGTGAGTGAGTGTGTGTGTGTGTGTGTGTGTGTGTGTGTGTGTATACAAACTTCTAAGGAACTTTACCACAAGGTCTTCTACAAAAAATGTAATAAACCATTTTACTCCTTGTATTGTTCACCACAATTTATTTTATATCAATTTTCTTATTTACCTAAGTCATTTATTTTCAATCATGTTTAAGTCAGTTAGAGAGCTTATTACTTTTCTTCAGAGAAGGTTCTGGAGTGGATTTTGAATGTCTGAGGATATCTTCTTATTGCCATTTAAATAATGATTTGGGGGGGCGTATATATATAGAACTTGGGTAAAAATAATCCTTTGCTTTAAAAAAGGTATAGCATATAGAGCTCTAGAAGGGAAGTCTGACAACACCAAACTCATTTGGGCTTCATTTTAATAATTTTTTTCTGCCCTAATTTTTGTAGGTTGCTTCTTGTATCCGTGAACTTTATTAAAATCTGTAGGCTATGTCTTTTTCTGGGGAAATCTTTATCTATTTCTAGAGGTTTGATACTCTATCTTCTCTTTGTTCCTTATAGAATTTGTCTCTGCTTACCCATTTTGATTCTCTTACATCTGTCCTCCAAATATCTTATCTTTTCTTCAGCCTTTTCAACACATTTTATGTTCCTCCCCACCATGAGTTCTGGAATAATACTTTCTAAGTCATCGCTTCTGTTTTTTTGTTTGCTGTTTTCCCCATTGTCAATCTGCTTTACACTGCCACCACTGCATTTTTTAAAAATTATATTTATTATTTATTTGTTGATTTGAGATGGGGGGTCTCACTATATTGTCCAGGTTGGCCTAGAACTACTGAACTCAAGCAATCTTCCCATCTCAGCCTCTTGAGTAGATGGGACTACATGCCTATGCCACTGTCCCCAATTTATTTATTTTTATTTTGATAATTATATTTTTTTGATCAGAAAGTTATTCTTGTCATACATTATTCCTTTTATTATAAGCACAGTCTATCTCAAATCCCAGTGAAAATAGAAAATAAAATTTATATCTTAGATTCATTAAATGTTAGCTGGAAGGGTGTGCATGAGTCTATATTTCAGTAAGATGGGATTTGATATATTTGTGTTGAAAAGCATCATGCTGACTATGCTCTCTCTTCTATACCTTCCTTAGAATACCTCCTGATATTTAGTTCTAGAAATCACCATGCATCATAGCCATATGGGTATCTCTGTACTAATGAGGCTGTTTCTTTTGATGGTGGTGAAACAAAAGTCAGCCTGAACCATTGTATCATGAAAATTTTTAAAATTATCTTTCATCAGATGAAAAACGATATGCCTACACATTGCCAATTTTCATTCATATGTATTTTTTGGGAAAACAGCTCCTCAGTTTCTCAAGCACTCTTTTCATCTTTGGAACTAGAATCTAAGTCATGGAAGGCCATCCCCTTACAACTTCTTAAATGACACACCCAATTATCCTTTATTTTTGCTTTTCTTTGGGTTGCATTCTAAGTAATTTAATATTCTCTTTGCTATATATGATTGGCAACAGTGTGCACAATGAGTTTGTGTCTAGTACAACAACTTTGAAATGGTGTATTTTCCTTTTTATGTCTCATAATTCCTGTAGGGTGTAACTCAAACTTAGTATACGCCAGCATGGCAAGTGGCCACAGTTCAGTTCTTCCTCCTGAGAGTCAGACGGCCAGCATGCATTACTAATCTATTGTAGTGCTTATTAAACAAATCCAAAGTTTGTCTAACTTCTTCCATAAAAGCCAAAGTCCTTTTGTAATCACAATATAACATTTGTCCACTCCCATTTCTGTAATTTAATATATCTTGGGTGGTCAAGTAGTTCTACACGGATGGGAAGAATCACTTCTTCCCCCTGTGGAGAGAGGGAAGGAGCATGGTGTTAGAGAATTAGAATAAGTCGGGTAGAAATCAGACTTTGAGTTCAATGACGGCTTTAGCATTTACTACTAAGTTATGCTCTGAGCCTCGTATTTTCTCATCTGTTAAAAAAATGCTAATATATTCAACCAGCTGAACTTGCCAATCTGTAACCTCTGCTTTAGATGTTTTCTTTTATTCCTGACTATTCCAAATTAAGATAGAAAAGCAAAAGCAATTGCTTCTTTACTATTAAGGCAGTGACTGGTCAAGCTTACCTATACCAGGCCAGGCTCTAGTATTTCTGGTTCTAGGATTGTCAAATTCTTGAGCAATGCTCATTCTGAAAGAGACATCTTTCATATGGGTGTTGTAAGGAATTGAATAGATAATATTTGTAAAAGAGTAGTTCTAATTTATTTTGTTAAGGATACTTACAGCTATACCATAAGGATGTTTGTCGTTTACTACAGAATTCGTGTGGTACATGTTCCTAGAATTGACTCAACAGTTTCATCAAGGCCCCAGACTTGAGTTCGTCCATTTTCTCTGACATTCTTAGAATAATGGCTCATAGTTGCAAGATTATATGCTGACATGTTGCCTCATGGTTTCAAGATAGTTGGCTCTGCTCCAAACATTATGTCCTTACTCAACTACATTCAAAGACACAAAATGAAGTAGAGTGAAACAGGGACCGTTGTCCTCTTTTTTGAGAGAGAGAAATCGCCAGAAGATTATCTCTCCGTTCAGAGTTTCCTTTGGATCTCCAAGGCCAGAATAAGTTATATCTCTAACTCCAAGGAAGACTAAGTACATGAGTACAGTCAACCCTACATCTCCATGGGTTCTGCATTCATTGATTCAGTCAACAGCAGATGGAAAAGATTTTTTAAAATTATAATACAACAACAAAAAACAATAGAGTACCACAACTATTAATATAGTATCTACATCATATTAGGTATTATAAATAATTTAGAGATTATTTAAAGCAAATAGAGAATTTGTGTAGGTATTATGCAAACACAACACCATTTTACATAAAAGACTTGAGTGTCTATGGATTTTAGTATCTACAGGAGTATCCCCTATGGATACTGTGGGACAACTGTATATGATTTTCTCAACCTCCATATTGAGAGGCAAGTAAAGGAGAAAAAGTGCAAATGCCTGCTAGGTTTTCTATGAAGGAGTCTACCATCGTACTCAGTAATGTTCTTTCCTTTTCTCCATCCCACCTAGATGAATTAGCCCTTCTTTGTTACATAGTAGATCAAATCTTGTGTACAAGCTAAATGATTAGTTTTTCTATTAAATGTTAAGTGGTGATTGTAAACACAAATATGATCAGATTTTCCTATTATGGCTATGATGCCTTGCATTTGTATAACAGTTTTATAGCCATTATCTCAAATTATATTTATAATAATGCTGTAATCTTCAACATTTTGAGGTTCATTTCAGTATGAGAAATAGGGAGATTAAATAGTCATCTTACCAATAGTAAATAGTAAATTGGGAACCTTAGTTCTTTGACCTAAGTTTTTTTAAACAATATCTTTTACATTATCTGTAAACCCTATGCTGAAGTAAGAAAATGAGACAAAGTTTTCCCTCTCCTTCTCCTAATCTGGTAAACATTCAGTACCTTTTCTAATGCAGATAAATTAATGAAACTCCACATCCAGTTAAAAGTTCCAGTGGTATTTTGTAGGGGAAACAGTGAATAATATCTTAACAAAATACAAAATGGGAATTTTTTTTGATCCAACAATTCCATCTATACATTTCTAATAGGGATATAAACACGGAAAGGCAAAATGTTTTACATCCAATTCATATTCAGCATTGTTAATATAAACATAACTGTGAAAATAATCTAAGTGGTCATGAGTTGGAAACTAGTGAAGAAAATTGTGGTATATATGTACAAGGGAAATGTGAATCTGTTAAAATTATTGTAAAGCAATCTCACTTATGAATGTTTATGTAATACTTAACTAAACATTTCTAAATAGCAAACTAAGCTCAACATTAGAAAAAAGAATACATTGTGATCAAGTGACATTTATTTCAGGAATGAAAGGATGGTTCAATTTTAGGAAATTCATAAATAGCTACAAAAATAATCATGTGATCGTATCCTTAGTCTGGCAGAAAGGTACTTGATAAAATTCAACAAACATTCCCAATACAAAGGATTTAATAGGAACTGATGGATGCTTCTTTAACATAATACAATTTGTGCAGTTCTTAATCTACTTACTATTGAAACCATAGGTCTTTTCCAACTGAACTCAGAAAGAAGACAAGGATGCTCATTACTTCCATTCTATTTAATATTGTGTTGGATTTATTGGCCAATATAATCAGAGAAGAGAAGATAGAGGCATGAGAACTGAAAAAGAAGAAGTAAAAGTCATCTCTATCAACGATATGGATGCAGTGTACCTGGAAAACACAAAATACCTAAAAATAAAACTAATTCAGACAAAGAAAAGTCTGTAAGGTGGCTATGTATAAAATTAACATGAAAAATAAATAGTCTTTATATATACAAACAATATCTTCCTAGAATTACAATGGAAAATAGGTTCTCATTTAAATCACCAATAACAGCAACAACAACAAAACATAAACTACTTCGGAATAAATTTGAAGGGTATGTGCAAACCTGTATAGGAAAAATTTTAAACACTCCTGAAATATACAAAAAGATACAAAATGGGATTTGAAAAAAAATGAACATATTTTATTTGGAATGATTGGACAACTCAACAGCATAAAGATATCAATTCTCTTTTTTAGTACATAAATTTTAACTCTGTCCCAATTAAAATGCAAACAAGATTGGGGTTTTCTTTTTTGAAGTAAGAAAGTTTAAAGTTAAATTTTAAAAACCTGTGTATCTAGCAAAACTCTGGAAAGGAAGGACATAGTAGGAGGACTAGTAAATTTGACCAGATATTGAAACATGCTAGCAAGTCTCTGTAATTAAAACAGTGTGATACTGGTGCATGAATAGGCAATTCAATGGAGGAAAACAGAGAGTCCTGATAAATCCCCATATATCTGGAAATTAGGTATATGAGAAGAGTGATATATCAAATCACTGAGAAAAGGATGGAGTTTTTGATCAATAGTAATGGAACCACCAGGAAAAGATAACATTGGATCCATATCTCACACCATAAAAATAAAGTGTAAATGGGTTAAAGATCTAAATGTAAATAAAATGAAACCACACAGGTAACATAGGTGTGGGAAAACATAGGTATATTCTTTTATAATCTGAGAGTAGAAAAGTTTTTCCAAGTAAGAATCTAGAAACAATAAAAGGAATTTGACTTTTAAAAACATAAAATGCTTTGCAATGTAGAAAAAGTTGAAGTCCATACGTGACATGAGAAAAATAGCTGCAATTTATATCAGATACAAAAGGCTACTTAATTAACAGACTATGGAAAATTGGGGGGAAAATCCTGATTTGCAGAAAAATGAGCAGCTGGTTCATAGCAAAATAGTCAGGTGGTGCTTAAACATATTAAAATCTGCTCAACTAACTATAATGAGTGAAGGCAACTTAAATTAAACTTCTCTTTGGAAGGGCAGTAACTGGGAACGGGCACAAGAGGGGGCTTCCGAGGTGGCTTAGCCTTGACCTGGGTTCCCTTTGAAAAATTTCTCAAGCTCTACACTTTAAATTTATGCAATCTGTTACAGGAGGAGCTTTTAAAAGTTTGCAGAAAAATTGAATTAAAATACAAAAATAAAAAATATAAACTTTATTTCTCAACATAAGCTCTATCTGGTTCACAACACTTTTATAAGTAATGATACCAGCCATTTAGTACATCCCTAAAAAACTCAGGATCCTGGGAATTTAACCATGCCAATACAGTCTTTATATTACTAAATGAAGAAAAGTCGGTTCCCTTTAAAGACTTTAAGATTAGGAAGCAAAAATAAGTCAGAGGGAGCCAAATCAGAACTATACGGTGAATTCCTGATGGTTTCCTATTGAAACTCTCACAAAATTGCCCTTGTTGCTAAGAATAATTAGAAAGTGCATTGTCATGGTTGAGAAGGACTCTCTGGTAAGCTTTCCTGAGCGTTTTTCTGGCAAAGCTTTGACTTACTTTCTCAAAACACTCTCATTATAAACAGATGTTGTTGTTCTTTGGCCCTCCAGAAAGTCAACAAGCAAAATGCCTTGAGCATCCCAAAAAACTATTGCCCTGACCTTTGCTCTTGACCAGTCTGCTTTTGCTTTGACTGGACCACTTCCACCTCTTGGTAACCATGGTTTTGATTGTGCTTTGTCTTCAGGATCATACTGGTAAAGCTATGTTTTACTTTCTGTTACAATTCAGGATCTTGATCCCACTTATTCAAAATTTCCATTGAAAGCTCTGCTTTTGTTTGCAGCTGATCTGGGAGCAACAGTTTGGGCACTCATCTAGTAGAAAGTTTTCTCAACTTTAATTTTGCAGTCAAAATTGTGTAAGCAGAACCAAATGAGACATCTATGGTATTGGGGCTACTGTTTCTGCTGTTAATCATTGTTCCTCTTCAATTAGGGCATGGCTAAGATTATTTTTTCCCTCAAAATTTGATATGGATATTTTGCCACTGTGGACTTCATCTTCAATATCAACTCCTCCCTTCTTAAAATGAATCATCCATTTGTAAACTTCTGATTTCTTTGGGACATTGTCCCATAAACTTCCATACAGTTACAGAAATTTCATCATTCTTCCATCTAAGCTTTACCATAAATTGGATATTTGTTCTTGCTTCAATTTTAGCAGAATCCATGTTGCTATTATAGGGACTCTTTTCAAACTGATGTCTAGTCCTTCTTTGTGCCTGAAACTAGATCATGTTCATACATGCTATAAAAAGTTAGAGTTTATTTTGGTACAAAAAAATGGAAAACCATGCAGACTTTTTCATAATTCACATTTTCCATGAACTTTTTGAATACCTCCCATATGGATGTTATAAAAAAATTTACAAAAAATTCTAATAATCAGATGCTATGTCTTAATTCTCAGATTAGCACAAATTCAAATTTGCCATACTATGTTGGCTAGACTATAAAAAAAACAGGTAACCTAATATATTGCTGATAGGAGTGCAAAATAATAAAACCCTATGGAAAGAAATGAGGTACTATTTAACAAAATCACAAATGCTTTTACCTTTTGACCTAGTGATTTCACATCTAGTAATTTACTCTTATATGCGCCTCCTAAAGAGCATAAACACAAAGTTATTTATTGTGGCATTTTTGAGGCTATAAAAGGAATGGAAGTAATCCAATATACATTGGTAGGAAACTGGCTTAAATAAACAATGGCTTTTACACACAATAAACTTATATGACCATAAAAAAAGAATAAAGACAGACAGTCTCTATGTATTAGTAGGGAGTAGAAAAAGCAAGGTACAGAAAGTATATACAGCTTGCTGCCTTTTTTTGTAATGAAGAAGGGGAAATAGTAATTCGCCTATGTATTTGCTTATGTTTTGTCAAAAAACATGCAGGAAAAATAAAATTGAAGAACTTGAAAGGTGTTATTCATAAGGAGTGTGAGGAATGGGGAGGAGATAGAAATGGAAGGAGACTTCCCTCAATATGCCTTTTTATATCATTATGAGTTTTGAAACATGAACTTTCTATGCATTTAAATAATAAAATTAAGTCAAAGCAGGAAAGTTTAAAGGCCATGAATTGAGAAAAAAGGAAAACACATGAACCTAATGATTTATCAATGTGAAAACATAACTACACAGAGAACAACCATATTCTAAGTGAATTTTAACACAGTACTGACACTAAATCCTAGTGAGTTGTATTCTAAGGACAAGAGGAGCTGCAACAAAATTTTAAACTTCACTCAGCAATTGTATTATTTATAACAGTTTTGAAAAAATCATTTCAACATTATTGTAGGATAAAGCAAATAAGTAAGTTTGCTGATGTTTTTGGAAACATGGTTTTATTTTAAGAGAAAAGATATATAAATTAAAATCTTAAATGGTAGGGGAAAAACATAAAATGTTAACTTTAAATTATAAATAGCAATATGTCATGCCCCCCCAAATAGGAAGCTCTGACCACTAAAAGGACTTCAAAGTAATGGCATCTCAATGACAATGAACACATCTACTGCCCTGATGCCCGTTCCCCTAAATTGTTTCCCTGATAAACATAACAAAGTCTCCTTAGAGAAATTCTTATTTCAGATCTTGGGGAAGAAAACTCCAAGGTGAGCCTAGGATACCATGTGTAACAGAAAGTCAGGACTCCAAGACTAATGGGGTTATGTCAAAAACCACAGACACCAGCTGGAAGGGGCTCCCACCGACCAAACTCAGGACTATTTGAGCACTAAAAGGAATAATTACTTCATTTTTCATACATTGAATAAATAAAAGCCCGTAAGCCCAGAGTGATACTCAATAGATTAAGGTAGATAGGTAGGTGGATTAGATAGATAGATAGATAGACAGATAGATAGATAGATAGATATCTAAAATTACTAGGTGACAGTTATTGAGTAATAGGATATTCCCACCATCACAAGGTGTTACTCACCAGTTACTTACCAATTGAAAAAGGAAACACTTTTAAAACAGAGACATCTCAAGTCACTATATAACTTGATGATCAAAGTTAGTGGCATTAATAGTGGGAAGACTCAGCCTTTCACCAGCTCTGCCTGGAACTCAGAGAAAAAAAAATACTGGAAAACACATCACCCATCTTTGGATGTGATATAACCCGAAGTACACAGCCTCGCCAGTATGTTCTTCTCAAACTTCTTTAACCCAGATCAAATCAAGCCTTTAGATCTCATGTCCAGTTTATAGAAGTGACAGGAAGATCAAGTTAATTGACACCACTGGGAAATTACCAGAGAAATCCAGAATGTGGAATATCTGCAAACTTGGAATCTTCAAAGAGTCAATGTCATGCTAGGAAAAACAAAAAAAAAGTAGAAACATGATTCCAGGTTTTTAACAGAGACATAACCAATTATAATGCTTGAACCTTAATTAGATTCTGATTTGAAAAAACAGCTTTAAAATATATTTTGGGGAACACGAATGTGGAGCAGATATTAGCTAGTGTAATTAATTTTAATTTCTTAGATGTGATATTAGAATTGTGGCCATGTGGCAAAATGTTTTCTTGTTTTTAGGAAATATTTAGCAAACAGATAAAGCAAACATGGCAATCTGTAGAGAATTGTTGAGTCTAGGTGGTAGATATAAAGATGATCCTTGTAATAATTCTACAAATCTTCTCATGTTTATAGTATTTCAAAGTAAAAAATTTGGAAAAATTATTTTATAGATTTTTTTTACTTGAAAGATTAGCAATGACATATTGTTAAATTTAAAATGCTGATTTAAAAAGCAAATAATATTTATTCATTTTTGTAAAATGTGTATAGTACACATTTGAAAAATTAAGGTAATACTTGTACATCCATGTTCATAGAAACATTACTCATACTGGCCAAAAGGTAGAAACAACCTTAGCGTCCCTAAATGGTTTAATTAATAAACAAAATATGAAATATATTTACAGTGGAATATTATTCAGCCTTAGAAAGGAAGGAGATTTTGACACATGTTACAACATGGATGAATCTTGAGGACATTATATTAACTGAAGTAAGCCAGTCACGAAGGACAAATATTGAATGAGTCCATTTATATGAGGTATCTAGAATAGGAAAACTCCTAAAGACAAATAGTAAAATGGTGACTGTCTGGAGTTTAGAGGGAGGGAGGAATGGGGTTTTACTGTTTAAGGGTAGAGTGTTTCAATTTTGCAAGAGAGTCCTGGAGACTGGATGTACAAAAATGTGAATGTATTTAACATCACTGAATTGTACGTTAAAAATGCTAAAGATGGTAAATGTTATGTGTTTTATCACAATTAAAAATAAAAAAATTAAATATAAAAATCAGTATGTACATAAAGATGTACTTAGAAGGATATGTATCCAGACACATGCACAGAGTTGTTTCTTCTGTAAGTTAGATTTTCTGGGCAGTTTTTACTTCCCTTTCTATTTCTGAGTTGTATGATTTTTTTTTTACATTGAACACGAATCAGTTTTTTTTTTTTGAGAAACCTATTTTCAAAAGAAATAAATCTTTTGCATGTTTTCAGTGTTTTGAAAAACATTGGGATGGTATAATACTTGAATCTTAATTATTTTGAAAAAAAGTAGTTAAAAATATATTTTGGGGAACAATTGAATATGGAGCTGATATTAGCTGGAATTAGGAAATGAATTTTAATTTTTTAGATGTGATAATAGAATTGTGGCCAAGTGGCAAAAGGTTTCTTGTTTTTAGGAAATATTTAGCAAATAGATAAAGCAAATATCCCTACTTTTTAGGAAAATGAATTTTCAGGAAGCAATAGAAGTAGTCAATGCAGCCTGAGAAATTTGTTAAAAGCAACAACAAAAATCCTTTGTCTCATATGGTGAGAAGCAAAAACAGACTGCTGGTCCCTTCTCTGTGTTGTGGTTGCCATGGAGAGTTTAACCTTCTGAGCCTTGGACCTGGCCTGCGCAGCCTGTCCTTGCTCACAGCTGAGGCCCAGCGACAGCAGCGTCTTTGTGGGAAGGCTCCCCTCCCCCTCCCAGGGAGCTGTGCTGTGCTTGGTGCCTGGTCAGCAAGGAGGTAAAGTTTGCCTGATGGTGTTGATCAGGACTGGTGTGCCTGCCTTTTCTGCAAACTTATTCCATCACCTCACCTTGCTTGACTATGCCCCAGGGGTGTGGTTTGTGCCTCTCACCCTCACAGCTACCTTCATGTCAGAGACAGGCTTTGATCTGACTTTGATCTAAGTTTTTGTCAAAGTCTGCAAATTCCACAGGCTATTACTTGCACAGCATCTTCACGCTGAAGACTTGTTTCAAAATTGGCTGGTCTCTGCATTTGGACCTTTGGTCCCTATCAGGCTTCAGGCCATGTATCCTATTTTTGATGGGAAAACTTACACCCTAACTATTAATGTGTTCACATCAACAATCAAGCCGCTACAGCATCATTAAAATCTTCTTTTCTAAAATCTGTCATCGAACTGTACTGGCCTTTATATCCACATGGGATTTTGAAAAACAAATTATACAGTTCTGTTTTGTTTCCCATTAAATTGTTTTTAGTTTTTTGTAAGGCACAGTCAACCTAACCTCAATCTCAGATGATGCTTACTTTAAAAAAAATTAAATATTTTGAAAACATAGAAAAGTACAGAGAACACCAAAACAAACACCTGTGTTCAGACCACCCAGATTTAACAAATGTTAACATTTGGTTGGAATAATTGTTCCAGGTCTAGAATTATCATTTTAAAATTAAGGTTTGCATCTGTGTATTGGTAGACTGACCTTAGGGAAACAATGAAACTATTTGAGTTCCTTTTCTGCTGTCCCCTGCCCTTCTGTTGCAGGTGACTGGCATTGGTGGCCTTTGGTCCCACAGAGGGCCATGCTGTGCTTTTCTCAGAACAGCTGTGCTGGCAGCTGTTTCCCAGGGTGCTAAGCGAAGTCCTGGAGTCCTCGACTCTATCAAAAATGAGCCCTGGTCCTGACTAGCACAAAAAGTTGCAAGCCAAAAAAGGAAGGTTTGGCCAGGCTCGGTGGCTCAGCCTGTAACCCCACACTTTGGGAGGACAAGGCAAGTGGATGGCCCGAGCCCACAGGTTCAAGATCAGCCCGGGACTCTTGGCAAGACCTTGTCTCAATGATTAAAAAAAAAAATTAGCTGGTGTGGTAGAGCGCGCCTGTAGTTCTAGCTACTTGGAAGGCTGAGGCAGAAAGGATCGCCTGCGCCCAGCAGGTTGATGCTGGGGTGGCCGTGAGTATGCCACAGCACTTCAGCCCAGGCGACAGAGTGAGACTCCAAATCTAAAAAAAAAAGGAAGGTTTATTGTTAGAACAAAAGGAAGCTTATTATAGCCCTGTAAGGTGGGGAGTACACTCATTGTACCCAGGAAATCAACAGTTGTTGGAGTCTTAGTTTGCTAGTGCTTCTCTCTGCCTCATTCTTATGCAGTTCACATGTTGGAAAGTGGCCTCCCCTGGCTTCTGAGTTTACATATGATATGTCCAGCCGTGTAAAGAGGCTAAGGGCAATGGGCTATACCTCATAGCCTTGGTGTATAGTAGGCTTACTGACAGCACTTCGTCAAGTAATTATGGGGGTATACTGAATGTAGGAAATGAACCCACTGCGGACCAGATGATCCAAGCCCTTGTGCCTCACTGCCTTGACTGTCTATCAGTCATGAGTAAATAGCTTTGTTGAACTCAGCAGCATTGAGCACAGGCCCTCCCCACACACCCTGTGGGAACTGAGACAAGCAAGGACAAAAGCGTCTAACATTTGTGTAAGTGCATTCCATGATGTTTACACAATAACCAAATCATCTAAGGAAGAATTTCTCAGAATGTATCTTTGTCATTAAGTAACTTACAACTGTATTTTGACCATACAGACAGTAATCATGTATAATATTTTTTCTGAAGAAAATAATTTTAAAGCTCTGACTTGGGCTGGAGAGCACGTGTCCACCCTGGAGGCTCCTTTAATGGACTGAATCCCACAAAACACAGATAATTTTCTGGCTATCTTTATTGGCTTATGAAAGGCCACCTCTCTATGTGGTGTGAATTCACTTTCTGAGGTCAGAGCTGCAAGGCCCACTCTGTTTCACCAGCACCTGTGGCCTCAGGTTTGGATTGACAGTGAAACACATGGAAACACAGCAGGCTTCACCCAACACCAAGATGGGTTAGCTTTAAAGAAGATGCAGGACCGGCAACCACATTACCTGTGTGGAAACTCCTGGCACAGCCTCAAAATAACTCCTTGTCAATCCCCATGTAGAGTATGCACGTGGTCACAAGAAGAGGCCAAATACATGGAGACAAACTCAGCTTAGAGAAACCATTTGCTCGGGGGTCCCTCTCAGCTTTTGCTCTTGCTTGCCTCAGACCCACAGGGTACGTGGAGAAGACCCATGTTCAGTGCAGCTGTGTTCAACAAAGTTATTTACTCATGACTGATAGACAATCAAGGCAGTGAGGCACAGGTGCCTGGCTCATATAGTCCTCAGTGGGTTCTTGACCTACATTCAGTATACCCTCAAAATTCCTTGACTTAGTGCTATAAGAAAAACTCACCCAAATCAAGGGTCAAATCCTGTTTTGTTTCTGTGACTAAATGAAAGGTCACAAACCAGCAGTCAAGCCAGGGCCATGGTTTTCCCCTGTTTGTATTCTAGGCATAGGGTCTGGCATGTAATAGGTCCTCAGTAAAAATTTGCCCAGTGAATATTCAATTTTGACCGTGAATTTTAATTATTTTATATTCAGTTTTTTTTCATGTGTCTGGTGTTTATAAATGTAAATAAGCGCCTAGCAAGTGCAATTTTATTTTTCTATTTTAAAAGTGATATCTGTCAAAGGACTTTATGCTGGTAAAAGGCACAATGATTGTAACATAAAGTCCTAAACTATTTTCTTTTCATCTCTCTTTCAGATTATTTGAATATATTTTGCTCTATAAGGATGGAGTGATGTTTCAGATTGAGCAAACCACCAAGCACTGCTCAAAGATGACCCTGACAGAGCCCTGGGATCCTCTTGACATTCCTCAGAACTCCACCTTTGAAGACCAGTACTCCATCGGAGGGCCCCAGGAGCAGATCACTGTCCAGGAGTGGTCAGACAGAAGAGCAGCAAGATCCTGTAGGAATGACAGGAAGAATTTGAGCTTTGTATCCAGATGCATGATAGGGGAAAAAAAGGTTTAAGTTTATTAGGGAAGGTGGTTATTATGGAAGCTTATAAGCTTAGTTAAATTAAGTCCCCCATTTAAGTCTCCACATTGCTTTGCTAATTATGTGACAATGGGATCCTAAGCTTCGTATTTGAAATACTTCGGCTTTCTAGTGCCTGTACCTTTCTGCCACTTTGGTTCCTATGGACTTAGTCTTAGTTTGGACTTTCTGGAAGGCTTCTGTCAAAGGCACACATTTGAATAGGTTACCTTCTTCCATCATATCACTTCCTAAAGTTGCAGTGATCAAAACTATTATTATTCTGAGTATTGAACCAGCCTACTTTTATGTGGAGCTATTCTCTGCTGCCAATATACCCACCCCAAGACTATTTTAAACACACAGGCATTCATGCTGTGTAACACAGTATGGCTGCTCCTCAAAAAATTCAACATAGAATTACCATAGGATCCAGCAGTTTCACTTCTGGATATATGACCCAAAGAATTGAAGGCAGGGCCTCAGAGTTCACATGCTCACAGTAGCATTATTCACAATAGCTAGAGGGTGGAAATAACTCAAATGCCCATCAGCAGATAAATGGATTAAAAAAAATGCCACACACACACACACACACACACACACACACACAATGGAAAGTTATTCAGCCTTAAAAAGGAAGAAAACTCTGATGCATGCTATAACATGAATAAAACTTGAGGATAATAAGTCAAAAAAAACAAGTCAGTCACAAAAGGAAGAAGGTGGTGACCAGGGACTGGGGCGAGAGGAAAATGGAGTTAGTATTTTGTGGGTACAGAATTTCAGTTTAGGAAGGTGAAAAAGTTCTGGAGATGGATGGTGATGGTTGTACAACAATAGGAATGTATTCAATGACAGCAAACATTTGAAAATGGTTGTAATTGTACATTTTATGTTGTGTACATTTTAACACAATAAAAAAAGCAAGCATTTTGCCTATCTTCTCTATTAAAAAGTCAACTTTTTTTCTTTTCTAGATGAAACCTGGATTGGTGTCTATACAGTCAAGGATTGTTATCCTGTCCAGGAAATCTTTACCAAAAACTACAGTGTGATACTGTCCACACGGTTTTTTGACATCCAGTTGGGCATTAAAGACCCCACAGTGTTTACCCCTCCAAGCACTTGTCAGATGGCCCAGCTGGAGAAGATGAGTGAGGACTGCTCCTGGTGAACCTGTGCACACAGAAGTGATGACGTTGGACCTCAGCCGCCAGTGGTTCCAGTTGGAGACAGATTTGAGACTGCTTGGGATGAGAATCTTCACTGGAGAGAAATATATTTTTAGAATGCAGGGGTTTTGCTATGTCTGATCTTGATTACTCAAGCTATGTTTACAGAAGAAAATTGGATGGAGAGGATATGATAAAATGAGCTGACTAGGTGGCACTTATGAACACTCTAAATATTTCCAACACCTATTTGGGTCTGGGTTTTCCATGTGTGCAGGTAGATACGCAGTGCAGTGCCACACAAAAACGAGAAGAGTCAGGAGGAGCAATTTACCTTGGCAGGGGACAGTATTTACTGCTGACATTGTTCAGAATTGTGAGTGAGAAAAGGAAGAATGATTTTGATCAGTTTCATTATTAATTTCTAAGTTCTCTATGGACAATGCCCCCTCTATTGCTGCACCGGGGTGGAGACTGCTACCACTGACCCCCTACACCACCCTGCCCCTGTGTTCATTGACAAAATGAACTCTTAAAATCCCTTCTGGATCCAAGAGCTTATGGCATGACCAATTGATATAAATATTTTTTAAGGAAATGAAAGACTATAATACAAAGTAATTATTACTCTAAAGAGACATTTTAAGCAAAAACACGCCCCTGTTTCATTCCTTTTTTTCTATGCAAGAGTATTGACGTATGTGCTGAATCTTCATAGATCTGTCAATAGGCCGGCAATGTTCTAAAGTAGCACTGAACTGGGAGTCAGGAGACTAGAATTCCCTTGTACTCTAACTCCTTTGGTTACTAAATGCACTAGGCTTGTCCTCACCTTGGCCTTCCTGGGATAGTTTCACAACCTTTTTGTCTATCTGATTTCTCTGCTCCTCTCTCCCTGTTCACCTCACTCATGAGAGCTGCTCCCAAGCCTGGATGATTTGCACCCTGCTGCTTGAGCATGCATTTCTCACAGTACTTTTTACACTGAGTGACATTTTCCTGCTCCCTGGACGCTATCATCCGCTATCCCAACTATGAGCTCCTTGAGTACGGGTACAGTGTACTGTTTACTATTATATCCCTATCACCAAAAAAGTGCCTGGCACATAGTCAGTGCCCAAAACATTTGTAAAGAATGCTAGCCTCTCTGGGTCCTTGGTTTTTTCATTTGTCAAATGGGGTTGGGTTTATCAATCAATAGGGAGAATAAAATTCACTATTCTAGATTCTTCTACTATTTAATCTGCCCATCTATCTTCTTTAGCTACCAAGAGTAACATCTATGTTTTACTGAAAACAATCTGTTTTGCTCACAATTTATGTTATTTCAATAAACAAATTGAATTGCATTTCAGAGCATTCTTTGATATGTTTGCTTTTGTTAAATATACTCTTGATTATAATGGAATTAAAACTCTTCTCTAATAAATACTTAGTGTGATCAAAACTAAACTCGTTATCCTCCCTCAAAAGCCTACCTAATTTTCCTCCTGCTTTCCCTTTAGTCCAGTTTCCAGTTGCCTGGGTTAGATGCTTCCGAGTCATTCCTGGCCCATTTGTCTCCTTCAATACCCACCAACAATCGTTATCCCAAGTTCCATCAAATAGTTCTTAAAGCTACTGCCTTTTGTCCATCCCCTCAGTCACCACCCAGCTCTGGGCTCTTAGCATCATTGATCTTTGCAAATCTTCATACTCTCTGTCCTTGCCAGGGTCTTTTTTTCTAGAAGCCATCTTGTGTCCATTCATTCACTCATTCAGGCAGTCATTCAACCACAAGCCAGTAATGGGTACCTACTCCTTCCAGTTCCAATGCAGGTTCCTAGAGTCACAGAGGAGGATGAAACCCAGCCTAGCCAGACATCTGGACTACATAGACCCAAAAGCATTTCACACTTGTATTCTAGGTGGTCTGGGAGACACTGTTGGCCCCCTCCCTGTCTCTCCACCCACGGGATGGCCTGTCTCCTCTCCAAACTGCACATTTCCCCTTAGCCTTGGAACTTTGTCTTTGCCCATCCTAAGCCACAACCCTAAAGAAGAAAGGAGGAACTTCTTTTATTTTATTTAGGCTATGAAAATTGGGCATCCTTTTGTCTTTCAGCTGGCCTGTTTTAGTAGTTAAGCCACTTCACAGAAATGAATAAAAAGTACAGAAGGATTTGTCATCTGGTGAGGACTGCTATATAAATCTTATAGTGTCCTGCCTCTGTGGTTCTCCACAGCATAAAAGCATAGTAGAGACCTTTTACCATGGTGAACACACACTTTCTGATTAGAACCCTGTCTCTTCTTAGCCTCACCACTTGGCACAGTTCTTGCTTTCCTCAACTGCCGCAAGAACTTTAGAAGTAATGGCTGGGTTACCCCTGGGTGGAAGGAGGGTTTCCTTTGTCAGCAATCTTGTGTAAAAAACTTTCTCATGGCCGTCAGAGTCAACATGAAAAGGGCCATTGAATAGGGCTTGGACTTCTACCTGTTGTGAGATGGGGCATCCAGTGCTTCACTTACCTGCAGACATGACATCACTGACAATGGGTATAGGCCAGGGTTGGATACCACTTTGTGGATCCCCTACCTCATATCTCTCTCTTTATGCTACTTTGAAAAAATTTGCTTTGATCTCTCTCAAGGCAGCCTTGCCACTTCCAAATTGCTAGGATCCACATGCAAGCACTTGTGTGTGCCCAACATATACCTTCCTTCAATTCTGCCAGGCTGAAGAAGGCCCAGCCCTGATATGGAGTCATGACTCCCTTTTTTCCACATCCATGTGGAGTCGAGGAGGTCTGGCCTTTTTGCCCCTAATTGCTTTATATTCAGGATGACTTTATTACCAGATGCTGTGCAATTAAGTTTCCTAAAACTGGAACACATTTAAATTTTTTAAAAATATATAATAAAAGTCAAAAAGTTTAGGTCTTTGGGGAAATTTTCTATGAATTATTTATAATTCCTCACCAAGCTAAATCCTACATCATTTAAAAACTCAATACTCACTAGATTTCCTTTACAACTCCATTCTCTCATTGCTGCTTCTGTTATTTTAAATCACTTTGCCTATGCATTCACCTGCATCACACAAGGATGTGTTTCAATTTTCCCAAATATGTAGATCTTGTCTTCCTTCATCCACAGAATGCACCTCACTACAGGACCACTGTCCTTGCCATTCTTGTTGAGTTAAAATAAGTTGATGACAGAATGAGCTACCTCAGCCAGAGACTAGGGAATAATTAATGAGACTTAAAGGCCTTGTAGTTGAACACTTATTTAAAAGACAAATTGAACCTTATTGATGGATATTCTAACATCAATAATCATCTCTTGTGGGAACTATTCTAGGACAGTAACAACAGGAATATATTTGTTTTAAGGCAGAATTATTAGCTCAGCTATATGTGTAAAAAATATTGGGCCTATAATTTGTTATATATTTTACTCAGGGAAAGTGATGCTGAATTTTATGAGATCTCAACTTAAAATTTTATATTGCTTTAATTTGAGAAAAATTAACACATATTTTCAACATCTATTTCATACTTAAGGTTGGAAAATGTAATGTAGTCCCAGCAATCATGGGGTAGCCTATAATTATCCTATACTTTAGAAATAACTTGCAAAGAATACAAAATTCACAGTATTTAAGTAATCTGAGTATGTGTGTGTGTGCTATGCTATGGTTGCAGTTAAATCATTCCCAAGAATATATTATATATTTATTTCAACATACAGCTGTTCAAATCACGTAACTAAAAGTGCTCTTTTCCTCCCTCAAGATAATTGATGGCAAAGTGGTATTCTTTTTACTAAAACATGACTACTATCACCGCAATTTTAAGTTATACTCTATTATTTTAAAAAAGAAAATTATCAAAAACAAATTATAAATCAAGGCATTATCTATTACTATGTGAAATTTGTTTTCGAACTTAAAGTGTGCTACTTAATAACCTCTTAGAGGCAGTTGGCTAGTTTCTCAGTCAGCTTAGAGGAAGGTAGCTGCTGGGAAAACACTGGCCTTCACTTCCCAAGCAGGAGGCACCAACCTAAACTATAGCAAAATTGCAACTTAATCAAATATGCAGATCTGTTTGATTAATGGTATAGTTTTGACCTAGACAGTGGGTTGTTATATACATATCATAGAAATTTAGGGACCTTTGATTTTGTTTCACTCCAGTGCAAGAAATGATACCTTTCTTGTGGGCTTCAAGGTATATCTGTCCTAGCAAAGTCTAGTTTTCCATTAAATTTCATTATAAAATGTGACTTTTTCCCCAGAAAAGCTAAAAATTAAATTGAAAACTTTTGTGTAAATGTTAAATTGTAAAATGTATAAAAATTAATGGAAAACTTTTGATGAGAAAATGCTAAGATAAAAGTGGTTTCTAAAACATTCTGGGATCACATTAGTTGATGGGTATGTAAGACAAGGAGTTGCCATTTAGTCTTTTTGTTTTGTTTTGCTTTGTTTTGTTTTTAGCAGGACCCTTTGCATTTGCAGAACTTTCTGATTTGAATGTGTTGGGTGACTTTTTCTTAGTAGCTCTAACTTTTCTGAGGGCTTAAAAGGAAGATGTTGACTGGTCTGTCTTGTAAACATCTTAGGAAATGAGACTGACCTTATAAAGTTTCTTACAGATTATATCCTTCCAGTTCAGCAACTAAACATGTACTTCTATCACCATAACTCACATCACATAAAAAAAGCAACCCATACCACTGCAAAGGTGTTTAAATGGATCCTAACACTTGTGACTTCTTGGCAGTAAATACATCACTTAGATTTATATATGTCCTACATAATATCAAAAAATATCATGATGATAGCAATCCTGTAATCTTATCTAAGTCAAACTGTCTAACTGTATTCCAAACAGCAAAGAGAAGTGGAGAAGAAGGAAGAGGAGTTTAAGAAAGTGGAAGGAAAAGAAGAAGACGAGAAGATGAAGAAAGAGGAGGAAGAAGAGAAGAAGAAGAAAAGAAAGATCAGGGGAGGAGGATAAGGCATTTGATTTATTACCATAAACTCTCAGTCCAAAGGAGTTGATGCATATTGATGAATAAACATGAGAATAGCGCAAGCCATACTGGAAGAGTACTTTAGAAGTTTTCAGTTCAGACATGCCCCCCCTTAAGTTACCCTAACAGAGAGCATTTCTAGACTAAACATTCTTTTCTTGAACCATGAACCATTGGCTCCTTCTATCAGAAATTCAGAATTGTTCCCATGTGTATACACCTTATCACAGATGTTGATATTTGATGAAGAAACAAAATAGCCTTAAAGAGAAAACCTATTGATTTTGATAATAGTCTCCCTGCTTTTTCAGTGTATACATTTTAAATAATTTTTATTTTCTCTACTTACAACAATTAGAATTGTGGTATATTTAAGTGTATAGAAATTGAACCTCAAGGACACTTTTCTGTTCAGCTTTGTATGGAAATTATATTATTACATAGGTTATTTTTGGATGATAATGGGTTACCATGCAATTTTGAAAACTCTCTAGTCCATCTTATTTCCCCTAAACCCTTTACCTTCCCTGTCTAGTCATGAGAACTCTATATTTCCTAGGTCAAGAAAGAGGGGGAAACAGCTTTGTTGAGATAATTCAGATAATATAAGAAAATACAGTATTTGCAGGAGATGTTTCTGGAATAGAGATAAATAAATATTTTCCCCAATCTTCTGCCATGTGTAATCCTGCAATACAACAATTCTATTCAAAAATAATTTTGTTAATAAATTTTCCATTTAGATGAATTTATATGTCTCTAGGAGAGTGGTCAGCAGCAAATTTACTTAACAAAGTCAGACATAAATAGGCTAAATTTAGATCCCCCAAACTTAGAAATAAATTAAGCTCTATGAGTGAGAGAATAGGACCAATATCTAATGAACTGATAAATTAGCTATGTAGAGATGTACACCATAGAAAGAGAAGATCTGAAAGTTCAGGGCTAAGAAATTGGAGAAATCATGAAGTCTAACTGAAACAAGATTGCCATCGGACTGTAGTCTCATCAAGGCTCAGTCAGAATTGAGCCGAGGTGAAAGAACACTAGAATGTTATCATTTTGTCCAAAGACCAAGTGTTTTAGCAGGGAGTTTTGATAGAGAATCAAAAACCAGGGATTTGGCAGTGTTTAATTTGTGTCCAGGAGAGAAAAATACGGAATCTGGCAGACATACATACAGAATGTTGGGGACAATTATGAGATTAAATCATGTATTGTTATTTTGACTGAGATTCAGGGATATCCAGGTTTTACTTCACCCTGTCAAGAATCCACAAAGAAGTAAGCTCAGAAGGCAGAGCCAAGCAAGTCACTTTTATTTAGCTGGAGACTTGACCTCCCAAGTACTTCTGTAGAACTCTCTGGTCAACTAGGCTAGACCAAGTAGAGGAAGCAGAGGCCAAAGTAGCCGCAGGCCAGAGCAGATTAACCCAGGCTAAATTACTTGTTCTGTCTGTTCTACTGGAAGTTCCAACTCAATAGTTCTTACCATTCCCAGTTCAACAAAAGGGCACATGGAATAGACCCACTGACAACAGAGGAAGGGGAACAAGGACAAGGAAGAAAGTAAGTGCCTTGGTGCCTAACTCTGCCTTCTGCAGATGGTGGCTGGTCAGAGCAATAGGCAATCTGTATGAAGAGGAGCACCGAAAACAGGGGGAGATTTGGCCAGGCCTATTAGTCAAGAAGAAGCCAGTAAGCTCAGAATTATTCCTCCAGACTAGATGTATTTCCTCCTAATCAGAAATTTTATTTCTCAAGTAATTTTGTATTTATCGTAAGTCAATATTTATTTTTTATTTTTTAATTTTTTTTTTTGAGTTGGAGTCTCACTCTGTCGCCCAGACTGGAGTGCAGTGGCCGCTGCCGGCCACCGCAGCCTCGACCTGCTGGGCTCTGGCGATCCTTCCGCCTCAGCCTTCCAAGTAGCTGGAACTACAGGCGTGCGCTACCACGCCCGGCTGATTTTTGATTTATTGTAGAGATGAGGTCTCGCCTGCCCAGGCGGGTCTCAAACCCGCAGGCTCAGTCAATCCACTCACCTCAGCCTTCCAAGGCACAGGATTACAGGCTGAGCCACCAAGCCCGGCTGTAAGTCAATATTTAAAATGTCAGATTCCACTCACTGGAAAGGTCAAAAACACCATTGTAAAATAATGCATTGTTGTTGTGCTTATCTCCCAGTCTGCTATGTTAATTTGCTTAGTATATGTCAGTCTCTGATGGAGGCTGTGTGGTGTAATAGAAAGGATGAGGGTTTGCAATTGTACATATCTGAGTTCAAATACTGATTCATTTTATTAATTATTAATTATGAAAAATATGTATGTTTCTGTCTGTGATGTTGTGTAATAGAACATTGAATATAATTTTTCCTGTTTTCAAGGAATTGTACTAAGGCCCGAAGCTGAGGATAAAGTTTAAAGAGGCATCAGCTACTTCTGGTTTTTACTGAGAGGTACTGCTGAAGACTGCTAACTCCTGTTAATTCCTTCATATATCTCCTCCTCCTTCCTATAGACTGTGGACCATGAAGAGCGAAGTCTCCTTGGGTGTGTACAGCTTTGAACAATGACTCTGCCTTCCTGGCCCACACCACTCATAAAACTGAACGTGTCTGCCTACCCATTGGTAAGACTAGCATCTTGTTACTCAGTTGAGCATCCTGTTTAGGCAGAAGAAAATGTGAAGATATATTATTTTAAAGATCAATTGTGAGACCTCTTTTTAAAAAAATAAATACAAAAACTTCGTAAATGCTCAGCAAGATATAATAATTTTTAATCAATTTTTGTATCTATCTACTAAATATTCTATAGAAATATAATTTTTTCAACTTAATATGAGAATTAAAAAAACCTAGTTTCAATCCCAGAAGGATTTCCTTTGCAATTTGATAAAATTATTTCAAAATTTATCTGGAAAAAGAAACAGTTGAGACTAGAGAAGAAAGCGAAGTGTAGTTGTGAAAACTCCCCTTAGGTACAAAATAAATTGTTTCATAAAAGCCTGGAAAAACTCTAGAATTCACAGATTGGATCATTGAGTACAATGGTCTTGAAACACACACAACATTTTCACATTTCATAGTGAAGCATCCTAAGCCTATACAAGGGAGGATTTTCTTTTTAATTTCTGTTATTACAGGCGTGAGCCACTACACTTGGCCAAAGATAGGTTTTCTCACCAAAAAGTATTAGAAAAATCATCCATTTCATTCAGAAACAGTCTAGTTGTAGTTTTACCCACGTCATGCACTAAAATAAACTGCAGCACATTAAAGAAATGGATGTAAAAACAATATAAATCACTCCAGAAACTTTTTAAGATCACTCAAATAAAATATAGGCAAACATATTCTTTTATTGGTTTGAAAAGAATTTAAGAAAAAAACAAAAGCATTGACTGAAACCACACAGGAAAAAAGAGTATTGACTGTATAAAGCTGTCTATATGTATATGTATATATAAAAATATAGGAGACTAAGACAAATGACAACTAGAGGAAAATTTTACAGTGTATCCCCACATAACATGACATTTTACTAAGCAATTAAAATACAGCTTTAAAAAATAGAAAAAAGACATAAAGAGGCACTCATAAAAGAAGACAAAAGAGTAATAAAATGTCCAACTTCAGTAGCAATCAAAGAAATGCACTAATAGAAACACTAATATAATGCCATTTTCACCTCTGAGATTGATAAATATCAATATGCTTATAATCCTTAGAGGTGAAAGGGCAATGAGATGTATTCTTATATATGACTGGTGGCCTATACTTTCGCACATTTCTGGAAAGCATTTTGGTGATACAAAGTTGAGAGCCTTATAAAATTTCTTATGCCACTGCCCCCAGCTTTTAAAATGAGCATTTCACATCAGCAACATTAAACATATTTCCAGCTAAATTTTTGTCGTCCAGCTATCTGTTGTATAACTTTTACGTTTAAATGAATCATTTGACCATTTCTTGGAGTCCACATTACTCTTAAAGAAAACACTGACCCTTCCTTAATTCATCTTTGAGAGTTGGGATAATCATTTATCCATCAGTTTTGAATCTTTCATCAAAAGGTATTAATTCAACCTGATGGGCTATTAAAACTTTGACATCTTCTCTTTACTAGATCTTTGGATCTTAGGATTTTGACTCCTTCAAAATACACATACTCAGGCAAAAATACCTTGTATCTCCCACAGGCCTTTAATTTGGGTTTGCGGATTGTGTCAAAATTTCTGGAGCAATGCATCTCAAATTGTGGCATGACTTGGAATCATTGGTATTTCTAAGGTGAGCAGGACAATTAATCATTTGGTTTTTGGGGGTGTCAAAAACTTGAATTAAAAAAATGAAAGTATGAGAGAATTATTTCAATCATATTTCAGTTCATGTGTGAGAGACATTCTGGTGCCATCCTAATATCCTAGCCAGACTTTGACAGTCATTTACTATTTTTAAATATGAGACCAGTCCTTGGTTTTCCAGCTAGACTTGATTTTCCTCAAGGGCAGTTCCCCTTAAACTTAAAAAAATTCCCCATAATTATTTGCGCAAGTAAAAGATCAGTATAGATTGTCTAATTGAACTGAACTCATAAAGCAAGCATACCCTGAGAAAAGAGAGTCTGTAGAAAGTTCTGGGCCCATAACCACAGCTACAATTTAGGACTTAGTGCTTAGCCCAGTTGAGGAATGTCACTAAATCCCTATCTTTCCATTTTCCCAGTTGTAGCTGAGGAAAAGCTGAATAAACTTTGAGGTTGTAGATTTTAATGACTGTAAAGCTCCTCTAAGAGTCTCTGGATGGGCTCTCCTCTGGGATGCCAATAATAATGGCAGATAATCATGGGACAAAGATGGTATTACTCAGTTCATCCAGGTTCTTGATGAAGTTGTGGGGAAATAGGAGGGGGGGTTTGAGAGATGCAAATAAAGAAATTAGTTCTTACTGGAAGACAATATTTAAAAGCCAACACTTCTCATGTATCTGTCTCAGGGGCTTACTTTTTTAGGGAAGTTTTCTTGGAATAAACTGTTGAGGTTGGGTATCGAATGTTCCTTGTCTAGTTCTTTTTATGTATTTATGTGGTTATATATGTATTTACTTTTATCCCAGAGACATTGGGCAATATCCTATTTTCCACTGATGAAGTTGGGACTTTGTTGCTCTTTCCAGTTACAGTAGTAATAATGGCTCACTTGTTTATAGCACTTACTAATCACTAGGCACTGTCCTAAGTATTTTACAAGTATTAATTCATTTAATTCATAACAGTCCTATTTTATTACCCGTTCTATGGTTAAGAAACCTGAAGCACAGATAGATTAAGTAGCATGTTCAATGTCAGAGCCAGGAAGTGATACAGCTGGAATTCACACTGGTCAGGCTCTAACCACTATGCTGAGCTGTGGGTTTAAAGCAATGAAGCCGAACTGTAATGGAATACCAGGACACCATTGGCTTTTGAGTCAATGTGAGATTCTGGTTCTATCTATAGACCTCTCTGAGTCCAATTTTCCATAGATACATAACTGATATTCCTAATAATTGCTTCACAGACATTAGCTAAGAGGAAATGACAATGTATGCATAAACAATTACAATAGTAGCATGGTGTGTACTCAGCATATGTGAGTTTCCATCTTTAATGAGAAGAAACCTCCAGAACAAAGAGAGTGCTCTTTCTCTGGTACCCATACATCTATGAGTCCTGTCCCCATTCTTAGAGGTACCATGGCTGGAGATGAAACCATCTCTCAATTCCTGGGACATTGTGAAACAGCCAAGAGGGAAGTCCTCAATGGAACTGAATTTTCCTGGAGCTTTCTATGGCAGTGAAGCAGGGTAATATTTTGAAATGTTGTCTTCCCCAGGCCTCAGTGAAGCAAACCCCAAAACTTTTCAATTTTTTTTTAAACTGCAAAGCAATGTATCATTGAGATTCAGATGGCCGAATGCTTCCAGAGTAAGTCTCTGCCAGTCCACGGGAACCTGCAGATGAGAAAAGTCATGGTGCACGCCAAGCTGAGACAGGTGTGGTGTTCGAAGGGTCACTAGCCAGCAGTTCAACTTTAAATGTCCGGTACCTCAGGCCCTGTCCGTTGCCCTTCCCTGATGCACTGCCTGTGGACAACTTGCCTTCTGACAGATACGGAGACTTGCAGGTCTTGCCTGGCGATGGTAGAAAGAAAACCAAGGTGGAATAGGACCAATCTGTTGAAACTTCTACATGATCTCCAGGAAGGCTGTGCACAGACGCCACTGCTGCACTTGCCACTACGAGCAGTTCTAAGGAGAACAAGTGAAAGGATAGGCATGACAGCCTATTACATCTGACAAAGACAGGCTCCAGCAAGGTCTTTCCTACATTACTGTTATATTACAAGAGCTGATGCTTCCTGGGGCACTCTTCTGAGAGTACTGCATGAAATGAATCCCTTATTTTTCACAATGACCTTTATTATCCCTTATGTCAAGGCAACGGGACTCTGAGAGACTCATTGACTTGCTTAATTCTCACAGACTGTAGTCCTGTCTCCAGGACTGTGTTCACTCATCTTTTTGCAAATCTTTGATGGTTTCCTCCTGCTCTTTGAAGGAAATACAATCCCCATCACAGCTGCTGACAAGGTCCTTCATGATCCAGCTCCTGTATACCTCTCTAGTGTAATTATTATTATTTTTTCCTCTTCCCATTCCACATTTAGGTTGTGGTGAATTGTATGCATATTTTCAAATGTGTTATATTTTCCATCACCTCAGTACCTTTGCACATATTTTCTCTGCCTGGAAGCTCATCTTTCCCACCACCCTGTCCAAGATAACCACTTCTCAGACTTCAGGCAAATTCAAAGTTTTCTCTCTGACTAGAAGTGGGTAGTTCCCCCTGTTATTTGCTATATAGCACATTATTCTTTGCTTACCATACAGTTTACTTTATTGTGTTGGCTGATGGAACTGCTGGTCTCCTCACTAGATTTGAGACTCTATGTGGCCAAATATTGCCCGCAGAGCATAGCCCTTGCCTACAAGTAGGTAATAAATCTGAATTTCCTATGCTGTCTCATTCATACCACTATGCCAACCCTGACCCTGAAAATCCTGTTGATAATTACCATCATTAGTTTGACGATTCAGTTTGACTTAATTAATACTTTGTTGTCTCCATACTTGTCTAGCAAGAACAAAAATCCATAGATACCAAAATCCTTAAAGCGTTCAAAAGAAGTTATAAGAATGTCAAACAATAAAGTAGAGTAGTCAAAAGGTCAAAAGAAAGGGTCTTTTTTTCCTTCGCAACTTTTTTTTTTTGACTCTTCTCCAATTTCTCCTGAAGCCACTGACATGCACATAACCCTGGCCTCTCTGTAACCTCAAAGCCCAGGAACACACACATCATGTGCTTTGGTTCTTCTAGGTCACTCATGCTCAGAAGAAGGGTGGGAGTGAAAAAAGCATGGGTTACAGAGAAAAACAAAAACAAAAACAAAAAAACAAACTCAGGCCCTATTTCCAGCACAGCCACTCTCTAGCTATGTAAACTTGTGCACGACATTAAACCTTTCTGGTCTCTATTTCTGTTTATTTCATGAGGTGTTTATCAGGATTCAGTGAAGTAATATATGTCAAATGTTCAGCCAAGGGCCAAACATGTAGCAAACAGTTGCTGATGATAATTTTCTTCTTTCCTTTACCTTTATTCTGGGGGATTTGAGTCTGGGTATTTTATAGCATCTGTGATGCTATAAAAATGATTGGCCGGGCTCAGTGACTCAGCCTGTAATTCCAGCACTTTGGTAGGCTGAGGCAAATGGATTGCCTGAGCCTGTGGGTTTGAGACCAGATCAGGCAACTTGATGAGACCCCCCATCTCTACAATAAATAAAAAATTAGCTGGGCGTGGTAGTGTGTGCCTGTAGTTCCGGCTACTTGGAAGGCTTGAGGCAGAGGAAGCTCAACACTGGGGTGGCGGAAAGCTTGCCACTGCACTCCAGCCTGGGCTACAGAGTGAGACTCTCACTCAAAAAGAAAAAAAAATGATTAACTTGGGCTTCAGTGGGTCTATGAACGCCTAGAAATTGTATGCAAAGTTGGGGATGTTCTAGAGGAATTTTGTTTCTAGAGAAAGTATCTGAGTTTGCTTCCTGGGACTGCTTTAACAAAGTACCACAAACTGGTAGTGTGAGATGAGACTGATAGGCATTTGGACAGTTTGAAGAATTTAAGAATTTATTCTAAGAGAAATGGGAAACCATAGAAAGGCATCTCCATGTACTCAATCTGCATGTCAGTCTACACTCTTAGACCCCTACCTCTCTGACTTCTTGAAATTCTTAGTCTTGATTCTTTAGAGATACTACTTTATTCTGGCACATTCCTACTCTAGTTATGCTTTTTCAATGTCATTTTTCTGTCTGCTCCTTAAATGTTGCTTTTAACCCTGTCCCTGAATGATCTCATTCTGTCACTGGGTTTCTGCTACTACCCTTTTGTAGATATCACAAAAACCTTCTCCTTGGCTACAGTAGCCTTTTTTCTCATCTGCTTAAAAAATAAATAATGCACAATTTTGGTTACATGACTATCTATAGGTCTGCTTAAGCTCTGTTTTGTAACTCTACAGGCAATTGCTTTTTAGAGGATGTTACCAAATCCATATCATTTCATCTATTAACAGGGATTTACTGCAGGGCAGAGGGGAATGAGTCACCTTTGAAGAGGCTTGAACATTGGTGTGGTGCTCTCAGAAAGGCCTCCCTAGTCATCACTGGAAACAATTGACAGATAGTTTTCCCCTGTGATATATAAAACACATGCTTTGAGTTTGCTGAGGTTTCCACTCATCTTCCCTGAGGCACCCTGACTCAGGGCTACAATCACCCTCTGCTTACGTCCATGTGGGCATAGAGCATCAACCTAGCTGAGATGGCGTGGGAGGAAGCCAACAATTTGATGCATTTGAAGGTCATTGTGGCAAGGTCTACGTGAGGACTGAAAATCAAACTTCATTGAAAGTCTTGGTGAATCTGATTTTCAGGTATTAAGCTTCTAAGGTGTCAACTGCAGAAGATAAAGAGAAGAAATGAAGAAAGAAAGAGAGAGCAGGAAGGAGGCAGAGAAGGGAAAAAAAATGAAACTGGTATCTACTAAGCACTGCAAGATTTAGTTTCACATATGCAGTTTATTTGATCCTCATAGACAGCCTAACAAAGTAGGTATTTTTTAAAAAATTTTAATTTAGTATAGGCCCAAACCATGAAATGGGTCTCTTGAAATAAAAAGCTAGTAATTTGTTTGACTAAGTGGGTATCAGTCATTTTTCTTTTCTCTTGTATTTGATGTTCTTTCAACTATACCACAAAACATTGGTCATTGATTTGATGAATTAACCAGAACTTTTGAGTCATTCTGGATTTTGTCACCCTCATGAAGACTCAGCTCCCAATGAGTTCTCTGGTCTCTTTCCTTGCATACCTCGCCTTAAGCCTGTACATTCAGGTTGAACAAACTCAGCTGGAAACCTAGACCACATGACTGTCAGCAAATACCTACAAGCCCAGGACCCATCATTTCAACTGAAGCAATTTTCTCTGTCCTATTCCCTAAATTTCTCCCATTTTATTACAGCTTTTCTTGCCTTCTAGTCTAAGTTTTTCCTCTGAATTGGCTTAGCTCATACTTTTTGACATTTGAACTTGTTTTTTACTGGCTTTAGCTCAGTACTAATCGAGGATTCACCTCCTGGGCCATCCTTTGGTCTTACTAGACTTACTTAAGGTTTTTGAATGCTTTATTACCCTACTGGAAAGCAAAATTCTTATACTTGTCTACCTGACTGATACTCCAGATGCTTCAATACTGAAGCCCTCTAGAGCAGGAGAGAGTTCAGAGAAGACTATGTAGAGGATAATTTGATTAGAAGAACAACCTTTGGATACTTCCAAAAATGGCTCTTGAAAGTAGGTTGTACCTATCCTATAGCAGGAATGTTATGTGGAGGAATTTGAAGGGAACTCCAGCAAGAACTATCTAGCAAGAATTATCTGCCCTAGTCATTATTAATGGACTAAATTGGGCAAGAACTTATTCAACCAGCTATGGTATGTAGGGTGAATTCCTTTCTGTTCAACTCTAATTATGTTATCCTTGGGGACTCCAAAAGCTTTTGTGTGAACCTCCATCAGCATATACAGTAATTGCTACCCCACAGTAAGTTCCTATGTTGGGTAATTATGACATATGTGTCTCAACTTTTGATTTTTTCCTCCTTCAATGTCCAGAATTTTGCCATCTTTACCTGTGCACTGTGAATTCTTGAAGAAGTTTACTTTCTCATAGTCATCTCCTGCTGTGACTTATGGACACTGCTGGCTTATTCTCTGCTCCATACTTGCTGTTATTCCTTATGATCCACATCTTGGCATTAATTGAGACATGAGTCTAAACCCTTTCTATTATTTCTAAAACAAATTATTCAAGATCTTTACTGTGGTTTTAGGTGCAGATGGAAGGAGTTTACAAACAACACAGAATGTATCCTGAGATTGGGCATGAAAACTTTTAAAGATTTTCTTGGAAATTGCTTGCCCATGGCTTGGCCATCTCTTTCAAAAATATTATTTCTTTTCTCCTCTCCCTGGCTTTCATATTCCTGTGCTTTTCTAATTAAGGGAAGCTGAGCTCTTTTTTCTTTTTTTTCCTGTTCTTTCCTAACCAATACTCTTAGTGTCTCAGCTGCTAATCTCAAGTGGTTTGTCAAGGTATTTTGCTAAATTAAGTCAGTTGTTTGCATAAGAGCTGGCAACTAGTATGATTTTTTTTAACAGAACATAAAGACAAAAGCATTTCCTGTTACTAGGATAGTCATACACCTAAATTAATGTAAACATAAACCTCTTTTTTATGAAATTCTACGGGTATTTTTCCTTTTTTTAATTTTTTAGATATGCACTCCAGTGTGAGCATTCACTTTCTCCTCAGCAGAAGCATATTTATAAGTCCCTCCATACCTCCCTTCAGGCCACATGAAAAGCAGCAGCACTGGACACATGAGCAGCCACAGGACACACCTGGGCACACAGATTCTGGGTGGCTTTTTTCATGAGCGATTCATATCTAGTGGGGCTTTAGTGATGAACAGGAGAATTCCCCACCTGTGAAAACTTAAATGTCATCCTGTACCTTAAAAATTAGGCAAAGAGGCATATTAATTCCTTTACCTAATAAACAAAACCAAAATGAGTCAGTTATTAAGATAATACTTTTCTAATTCTCTATACAAACATTCAAGCTATTCTGTCTCTCTGAAGACTCAGTGGAACCCAGTCAGAGGCAGTGATGAACTTGGAGTCTGAAAATAGGAAAAGTAGTGGAAATTTAATTTTGGTTACTGTAAGCAACAAAAAGATGCAAACTTAAAAAGGTCTACATGCTACTCAGGCACCCATCTGATTTATGCCTATAAATGCTTAATTTTTCTCCCTTAAGTGTTCTGAGAGACCTGACCTTTATGATTGATGAGGGCCTACTACATCTTTCTGAATTACGATTATTTCCAAATCTACCCCCATTTTGTTCTCTGAGCTCCTTTAAGCACCAATAAATGTAGATTAAATGAATGAATGGATTGATAAATGAATGTGAGAAAGAGGACAAAAAGAAAGAGGGAGAATAAGTGACAGAGAGGGGAAAACAGGCAGGAGAGAGAGAAAGAAAGAAAAAATTGATTGGGGGTCATTCTTTTACACAATATTATATCAGTGTCACCCAATGGAAATGTGGTACTTAAGGAGAATACTCAACCTATCAGTAGTAAAAAAAGCAGCTATTACACTCAGATTGATACACCATGTCATAAGTCAGTTCAGTATATTTTATTAAGATAACTTGACAACAGAAGTAGGTTTTCTGGTTAGATTTCAGGAGGAAAGTGTGGAACAATGATCAATTACTGTTCATTCAAGACCTGTGCTCACATGTTTTGTGTTTTGTTGGGAAAGTGGAACAATTACTCTTGATCATGCCATTTCCCATTTTCCATGACAACACTTCCTCAAAGTTCTCACAGTACAGTGATATTGGGTTTTTATTATTATTTTTTAATTAATTTATTTTTTGTTTTAAATTCTGGTGGTACACATGCAGGTTTATCATCCAAATAGTGAACACAGAATCCAAATAGTTCCTTCCCCACTTTAGGAGTCCCCAGTGGCTGTTCTTATCTCTACGTTTGTGTGTACCTACTGTTTAGCTCTCACTTGTAAGCAAGAAAATGTGGCATTTGGTTTTCTGTTTCTGCATTCATATGCTTAGAAGTTGCATCCATGTTGCTGCAAAAGGCATAATTTCATTTTTTTAATGGCTGCATGGTATTCCATGGTGCAATTATACTTCATTTTAAAAAAAATTCAGTCAACCATTGATGGGCACCTTGGTTGGGTCCATATTTTTGCTATTGTGAATAGTGCTGCAACAAACATACAAATGCATACATATTTTTAGTAGAACTATTTATGCCCCTTTGTGTATACACTCAGTATTGGAATTGCTGGGTCTAGTGATAATTCTATTTTTAGTTCTCTGAGAAATCTCCAGCTGTTTTCCACAGGGCCTGAACTACTTTGCATTCCCACCAACAGTGAATGAGTGTTTCCTTTCTCTGCCACCTTGCCAACATCTGTTGTATCTTTGACTTTTTAACAATAACCATTCTGACTAGTATGAAATTGTATCTCATTGTGGTTTGATTTCCATCTCTGGTGATCAGTGATGTTGAACATTTTTTCATATGTTCGTTGACCACTTGTATGTCTTCTCTGAGAAGTGTCTGTTCATGTCCTTTGCCCACTTTTTAATAGGATTATCTGTGTTTTTTCTTTGCCAATTTGTATGTTTCTGATATATTCTGGATATAGACTACATATGTTGAATGAATAGTTTGCAAATATTTTCTCCCATTCTGCAGGTTTTCTCTTTACTCTGTTGATAGTTTCTTTTGGTGTGCAGAAGCACTTTACTTTAACTAGGTCCCAATTGTCAATTTTTGTTTTTGTGTAGTTTGCTTTGGAGGACTTAGTCATAAATTTGTTTCCTAGGTTGATGTGCTGATATCCAGAAAAGTGTTTCCTAGGTTTTCTTCTAGAGTTGTTATAGTTTGAGGTGTTGCATTTAAATCTTTAATCCATCTTGAGTTAATTTTTGTATATGGTGAGAGGTAGGAGTCCAACTTCATTCTTCTGTATTTTGTTAGCCAGTTTTTCTAGCACTATTTATTAAATAGAATGTCCTTTCCCAATTGTTTTTTTGTTTGTTTGTTTCTTGTGGACTTTGTCAAAGATTAGCTATAGGTGAGTGGCTGTATTTGTGGGTTTTCTATTCTGTTCCATTGGTATTTGTACTAGTACAGTGCTATTTTGGTGTATTATAGCCTTGCAGTAAAGTTTGAAGTTGAGAAATGTGATATCTCTGGCTTTGTTCTTTTTGTCTTAGGAGTGCTTTGACTATTTGGGCTTTTTTTTTGGTTCCGTATAAACTTTAGAATTATTTTTCTACTTCTGTGAAAAGTGACACAGGTAATTTGATAGCGATTGCATTGAATCTGTAGATTGCTTTGGACTGGATGGACATTTTAACACCATTGATTCTTCTAATCCATGAGCATGGAATGTTTTTCCATTTGCTTGTATCATTTTTAATTTATTTAAGTCATGTTTGGTAGTTCCAGTTGTAGTACTCTTTTACCTCCTTGGTTAGATGTATAATATTGTTTTAAAGATCCATCAGTCAAATACTGTTTTATCTGAAACTAAACTAGAAAAATATTCAAGAAAAAATATGCCAACTGGTGGTTTTATTCTCATCATTTTCTTTTCCTTCATCCCTTCCTTTCTTCAAAATCCTACCAATTAGCATAAGTACAAAAGAACCACTGCCTAACCACAGGGTTTAATTCAAAGAAGACCGAAACTTCAGGTCTCAAATAACCCCCCAAATCATGATGCCAGTAATTCAATAAAGGAAAGGAAAAAATAACATTTTCAGGGAGAAAAGTTATCTACTAATGCAGCATCACAGTTTTCAATTTAAACTGCCCCCAACAGCCGGGCTCGGTGGCTCAGCCTGTAATCCCGCGCCTTGGGAGGCTGAGGTGAGTGGATTGCCTGTGCCCCCGGGTTCGAGACCCGCCTGGGCAGGCGAAACCTCATCTCTACAATAAATCAAAAAAAAAAATAGCCGGGCGTGGTAGCGCGCGCCTGTAATTCTGGCTACTCGGAAGGGTGAGGCGGAAGGATCGCCGGAGTCCAGCAGGTCCAGGCTGCGGTGACCGGGAGCGGCCACTGCACTCCAGTCTGGGCGATCGAGTGGGACTCCAACTCAAAAAATAAATAAATAAATAAACTGCTCCCAAGTCGTGATAGTAGCCAAGAGGGCTGATTTCCCAGGGAATTTTCAGAAGATTCCTTTCCAGGCACATTCTAGTTCTTCCCTGCTTCACAGTTGTATTTGGTGTATTTGGAACATTAGAGGACAACTAAGAGGTGTAGGTGGTCACATTTCGTAGTAGTATATGACTAAACTTTCATTTCTGAAGAGTGGTGATAACAATTTCAGCAAGTACCATTGCTGGAAAATGTACTCTTTCTTTAATTGAAGAGCACTAAATACTTCATTATCCTTTCAGCAATCTGTCTCCTTTTACCATTCTTCATTCTTTTTATTCTTTTCCCTATTCTGAACTTTTTACCTATTATTCTTTCATAATTTTCCAAAAAGGAAAACTGCAGAGTAAGATAACAGGGATTCTAATTACTACATCTAACTACAGAAATGAGTCAATCACAGCTTAACATGTCACTTTGACTCAGATATTTTGCTAAGAACACTTATAGCCCATGATCTTCATTATACACGGATGACTGTCACTATTATCACCGTCATACAGAAGAGGCATCTGAGGCTTATGCAGACTAATCAACACACCTAAGTCAAACAGGGCACACCTATGGCAGAGCTATAGTAGGAGTCAGGCTGTCTGTGTTTTTATGTGCTATGCAATATGATGAGCCATAAGATTTAAAGTTTTCCCACGTTGCTTTTGGAGTTGTGCCCTGGCATAAAATCACGGACACTGGCTGTGGAGGATGGCCCTCCAGCTGCATTGTCAATCACAGAGTGTAACCTGTCCCCATTGTCTGCTACAACCACCCTTAACTGTTCATGTTCTCAGAAGATACTTTGTGCCTTGGTTTAAACTGTGCCGTGTACCTTTAATGTCCTTATTTTCCTTTTTCACCAGCCAAAAATCTGCTCGCTTCCCACAATCTGGCTTGATTTTCTCCTTCACTCAGAAACTGGGAAATAGCAGGAAGTTGAAATATGGTTGTTGAATTTAGTTATGAACCCAGCACGTGTTTTAGTGACTTCAATACTGGTGCGAGTGAAGTTATACTGCTTTAGGGAGTCCTTATGTTTGCGAAGTGAGGGCAGACAGTTCTGATTTTCCATATCCACTGTGATTCTCCAAGAACAGAAGAGGATTTCTCTCTAGAACAGGGAAGGCTGCAAAAGCTGCCATCCCTGCTGCAAAAACCGTAATTTCTTTATATTCAAGAGAAAAACTTAACCATGAGAGAAGTCTTAAACATAGATGTTCTTGCCATGTTCTTACACATAGATGGGAAAAGTACTAAGAATGTTGAGTAAATAGGTCTTTGGTCCTCATGAAACTTTATATTCTGCTCTTCTTTTTGCAGCTGGGGTTTATTAGAATCACCTCATCAATGACATATTAGGTTTCTATGCCTTCTGTAAGAAAAAGTAATAAGCATATATATGCATTTATCATTGTCTTGGAAGTTATCACATTAGGCAACTTTGGTACAGTAATAATCTCTCTAAATTCTGGTCGCATAATCAAAAACCATTTACTTGTCACTTAAATTTGCACATTCGTAGCAGCTCCTGATCCAGGCAGCTCTACTCAATCAATCTCCTCATTCTGGGCACTAGACCAAAGAAGCAGCCCTTATTTGAGACATATAGTCCTCATAGCAAAGGAAAAAGAGTAAAAGAGCTGGTGAAAGCAATCAATGGTTTTTAACTTCTGTTTGGAGGTGGAGTGTAAACACTCCATCACCACTGACCAAATCAAGTCCTATGACTGAACTTGAGGGTACTGGGTCATGAGTGTTTATCCCTCCACTAGAGGCACTGCCAGTCAAATTGCAAAGGTTGAGGACACATAATCCTCTTAAAAGAAGGGCAAGTGAATAATTGTTAATGGTTATACAGTTGACCATGGCTAGTTAGATATTACTTATAATGTATGTGATTTCTCTTGCTGATTGTAATGGACTGAATTGTGTCCCCTCAAAATTCATGTTTGATGTCCTAACCACCAGTACCTAAGAATTGACTATATTTCAAGAAAAGGTCCTTAAAGAAGTAAATTAGTTTAAATGAGTTCACTGTGATGGGTTCTAACCCCATATAACTGTTGCTCTTGTACGAAGAGGAGATTAGGACATAGACAGACACAAAGGAAAGCCCATGTGAAGATATAAAGAGAAGATGACCATCTATAAACCAAGAATAAAGCTTCAAAATGAAACCAACCCTGCTGACACCTTGATCTTGAATATCTAGCCTCCAGAATTGTGAGAAAATAAATTTCTGATGCTTAAGCTATCCAGACTTTGGTGCTCTGTTATGACAGCCTAACAAACTATACACTAATGAATAAATTAGCAGATTTGATAACGTTGATGTTTCTATTTTTATTTTATTAATTAAGTCTTTAATAATAATAATCTCTGACAAATATTAAACATTTAGCTTGGGTTACATACAGCATTAATTGTTCTAAATATTTATCTGTTTTACTTTCTCAAGATAATTCTGTGATGTGGGTACTGCCCTATTTTTCGCTTTTTTATATGAGAAAATGTTACATGTATGGCCTGAGGGGTTTGAGACAGTTGCCTAAGTCAATCGCCGAGTGGGGTAGTGTGGTCTGGTCCTAGGTCATCTGATACAAGAACCTGCTACAACTATCAAGGAGTGCTAGGACATTTTGTAGTATTTACTAAAAACAAGAAAGTGAAGGGAATATTTATAGGTCAGTTTCAAGATGCCTGTCTTGAGGGGTTCACAATCCAATTGAAAAAAGGAGGGAAGAAATAACTATAATCCCAGAGAGGATAAGATAAACGTCATATCAAGGGCCTGCTCCAGAATTCTTATTTATAACTTGGATGGGAAAATAATAAATTTTGCTGAGGATGCAGCTGGAAGGGACAAAATATTTATTGGATAACAGACTCAAAATTTTGAAAAGATGATAAAAGAGAAACCATCTTGTTGGGCTAGAATAATTGACCAAATCTAAAGAAATGACATATGATAAAGAAGCAACATAGACTTCTAAATCCAAAGCATGGCTGAATCAGAGCAATAACAACAAAAGAATATGGACTATTTTGTGAACCAAGGGCATTTTAGTTGTATTAGTCAGCTGTGTCACTTATTGCAGCCTAAGTCATTCAACAAACATTTATAGGGTGACTCCTCGGCTTCAGGTTTGGAACCCCAGATAGAAAGAGAAACGTGTGGAAGGAAGTCATCACTCTCAAGGAACTCTCAGTCCAGTAGGGAAAGACATAAGAAAATCATGATAAAAAGAATTTGATAGATATTTTGTATGCATCTGAATGAAGCGCCTTGGTAAATGGGAGAGAAAGTAAATAACATTTTATAGGGTCATTGGAGAAGATTGAGATGGAAAATAATTTGCTGAGCAGAGAAGCAAGTTCGCTATAGTCTAGGTGGAAGGACCAGTAAATGAAAAATTTGATGGTATGGAAAATTTCTGTCCTGTTTGAAATGGCATAAATAGAGATTAAAACATGGGCAGAGGTATGTGATGAGACTAAAAGATTGGACTGGGTCTGGGTTTTGAAGGACAATATAGTCATTGCTACCAAGTTTGCCTTTCTCTTATATGTAACATCTGGGGAATGAAAATTTGTAGGGTAGCAACATCTCTACTTTTGATTTTTTGGAAGAAAATTTTTGTGAGCAATGTACAGAAGAAACTGAAGAGTGGAGAGAATAGTTTCAGGAAGTTCTGCTAGGAGGTTATTGTAACTTTCCAATAAGAAAAGTTGAAGCCTGACTGAAGTGGCTTCTGATAATATTCATACTAATGTAACCATAGTGAATCTCGTCACTATACTGGCTCCAAGTGAAGTTTTGAGCTGTTTTTTGTTTTTGTCTTTGTTTTTGTTTTTCTCTATTACTCTCCAAGTTCAAGCTCTATTCCTTCTGCACTAGCTAGTACCTTTAGGTAAGATTCTCTCTTTTAGATGTCTTAAAAAGTTCTAAGTTATCAAAAAATATAGTTGGTAGAGTTTAGATGGGCTGACTGAAACCTAAGGACACACATAAGTGACACTCCTACAGTGCTTATGGGGTGAAGTGCAAAAAGAGATCAGAGGAAGACTTTCTCTGGAAGGCAGCTAGAGAGATACTATCAATGCTCCTTGGCAGATGGTGGGTAGCACTCCTTTGAATAGTGATTGACAGCCTTGAGCATTGGCTTGGCTTCATTGTCTGTCCCCGGGATTGGCCATAATGGTCTTCCTCTGGGCAAAGACTTGGTTATTTCCAAGTATGATCTCTGTTCTTTTTGTGTGATCCCTACAAGTTGTCCAGAAGGTCACCCTGACCTCTGTTCTTTCTGTGTTCCCAATCATCATCCTATGACTCCCTGGAAAACTGTAGCCTTAATTTTTATTTGTAGGCAAATTTGATACCTTTATCTTGCAAATCTTTGCCCTTTAATTTTCAAAAATTATTCTCTCAAAAATCTTGGTTCTGATAAACAGCTTTGAAGACTATCATATTTTAGGTGGATTTCAAAAAACTGGATTTCTTTGTTTTTCTTTGTGTTTAAGCTAAAGAAAATTTAAATTTATGCTCTCTAATTACCATTAAACTAAAGATAAATCTAACTTTCTGTATCTCTATATAAGAACATACGTGATTAGACAGGTATAAAAAAGAAAAGTATATTGTTATTTTTCAAATATAATTTTATTACAATAATTATTTGCAAATCTAACTGAAATGTATAACATCATAGAATTAAAATTTCTAACATTGACTCAAGACAAAACATCAAAAATAATAGACTAATTAACAACCATAGAGCAAAAAAAAAATGAAAAAAGTCCAAGTACCTAACCACCTTACAATAAAAATGCCCAGTTTTAGCCGGGCTCGGTGGCTCAGGCTGTAATCCCGCGCCTTTGGGAGGCTGAGGTGAGTGGATTGCCTGAGCCCGCGGGTTCGAGACCTCATCTCTACAATAAATTTAAAAAAAAATCAGCCGGGCGTGGTAGTGCGCACCTGTAGTTCCAGCTACTTGGAAGGCTGAGGCGGAAGGATCGCCGGAGCCCAGCAGGTCGAAGCTGCGGTGGCCGGGAGTTGCCACTGCACTCCAGTCTGGGCGACAGAGTGAGACTCCAACTCAAAAAAAAAAAGCCCAGTTTTATGTATGATGCTTTCCAGGATTATATATAATGACAATGTTTTTTAAAAAATCACTTTGAAACATTGGTTCTTAAAATATAATAGCACAGCAATCACTTGAGGAATTTATTAAGCATATAGACTCCTTTCTTCCCTCTCCCATCTTCTCTTTGGGATTTTCCTGCAATAGTTATGGAATGGGACCCAGAAATATGAATCTTAAATCAACAAATGCTTAGAGAACTATGCTGTCCTTTGAGTAACCTGTTCTAAAGCTGTGGTCTTTTTTAATATGAAGTTTGCATGAAAAATCCAATAGGATGAAGAAAAAAAAACCCAGACCTATTATTTATATTTATTTATTTTTTCTAATAAAGGAAATTTTGCTTTAATAGTACTTGTTTAACTGGTTGACCTGGCCCCTCTCTGAGTCCTTATGTCACATGGTCAACCTATATGTGTGGTCCAGCAGATATTCTTGGAGGAAAGTATGGGTGCGATCTGGCCCTCTCACTGGTGTATTTGCTCTTATACACTACATTAGAGTTTACCTGGGTTACATCATATAGTTGTCACTAAAGGAATCCCCACAAAATGGGCAAGTGGTATGATTATATTCCTGAAGAGAAGTCACAGATTGAAGAGAACACTACCAAAAAGACAATACTTTTCATAATTTATTTCAAAGAAAAGACTTTATCAGTTACATCATAAGTCTAACATAAGGATAATCTAATCAGATATGAAAAACATTGGCCAAAAAATTTTAAATGATCAGAAATATTACTGGAAAATAGAGACCTACACAGAGTATCAGCAATAGCAAACCTTATCTTAATTGTATGTTGTATTAACTGATAAAAAGACAAGTTCTTTAGGATGCATAGCACTTAAGATCTAGGCATTTAAAGTATTATTAAAGTAATTTTAATTAGAGATATGATTTATAAATGCATAAAAATGCATGTTCATTGGTAACATTCTAAAAGCATTTTGTTCTAATAGGTATGCATCATCAAAAATATCAGACCTCTTCTCTCAAACAGGGCTGTTCAAAGTGTGGTCTATGGACTGCCAGTAGTCATAAACTATTTGTTACAGACTCATGATAAATATGACAATTGAGAGTCAGCATTTAGAAACTTTTACAGAAATTTGACAGTGTAATTTCAAGCCTATTAAATTTAATCATAAAGGACTTATTTTGATTGCTTTTTACTTCTTATTTTTTGATAATTTTTTAAATTTAATTTTAACCATATTAACAGAGCATGATGAATTAAAAATTGAAAACATTTTTTATGACAGATAATTTGAAAATGTTTTAAAGCACAGAAAAATGATCCTAGTTTATGCATACTATCCTAATTTATTTTATAAAATTAGCGTAGACCCGAATCCAGAGCCTGACAAATATCTTACAAAAAGAAATCTACAATTATAAGTAAAATATTAGCAAATAAATCCAGCCTCAAATTAAAATGCTAATGTCATGACCAAGTTGAATTTTGTTTGCTTGCCTTTAACTTTTGAACTGTAAAGATAATTTAATTTTTAAAAATCCATTATTTGTATGTTATTATGCTGATAGCTTCAAAGAGATAGTAGTATAATTACCTTGATAAATATTCATGAAAAACTATTTCATCAACAAAGCAGGTTGGTATTCACTGAAATGAGGAAGACTGTGGCAGGCATTTGAATGGGAAATGACTCCATTTTGAACATATTGAGTGCATTTTATATATCCAGTGTACATGGAGAATAGATAGTTGAATATTTGAATTTGAAGTTAAAGGGAAAGATTAGTGTTGAAGATGAAATGTTAGTTTTATTGCTGTATGTGACATATAATTCCAGTTGAAGTGGATGAGCTCTTTTATAGATGAGCACTGAGCAATTGCATTGCAGAATTCTGAGGATGAGAACAGGGTTCGCCTCATAGGAATACAACCTTTGCAGTTGAGCAAACACCTCTTGCTGAAAAGTACTCCACGCTTATTTGACTGCTCTGTTCTCACTGTCATACAAGTCTTAATAATTTTTAAACAAGTGTTCTGCATTTTTACTTTGCACTACACCCTGCAAATTGTGTAGCAGGTCCTAATTGGAAACCTAAGGATTCAGCCAAGTCAAGAGCCAATGAAGTAGACTAAAACCCAAGCAAGCGTGAGGTGCTGTTACAAGATCCAAGTGAGGAAGATGGGCAGAGTGATCCACAGTCTCAAAAGGCTGTTGCAAGGTTACATTATCTCAGGACTGCACATTGATCACTGGATTTAGCAACTTGGGTATGCTTATTGCCCAGGTTGGAATGGGTTGAAGAGAGAAGAAAAAAGGGTAAAAGCAAATGTTGAATGTGAGCAACTCTTTGAAGCACTTTTCTTGTAAATAGGCAGCTTAAAATTGGGTAGAAGCTGAGAGAGATATGGGATCAAAAAGGGTTTTTCTAAGATGAAGATAATGTATTATAAATGAAGGAGAAAATACCCCTTGTGGGGTCTTTAAGGAGCACTCCAACATGGCCGTGGAAATTACACTGAGAGGCATATACAATTAAATAATTTATTGTAGTTACAGGTCTTAAAGAGTGAAGCCGACACACCCCAGCAGGTTACCTGGGGGAAAGCACCCAGGGAGCAGGCTCAACCAAGGTGGGAAGCTGAGAGCCAGCCAGGACCCATAGCAAGTCCCTTCACTGGGGATCAGGGTAGAATTTACAAGCAAAGGCACAAAGAGTTATGGTGTCACTAGACAATTAGGGAAGGGCAAGAAGGGGGACTTGGGACAAAGACCAATCCTACCACACTGGTCACCTGGGCAGGGTGCTCAGAGCCTGTTTGTGGAAATGTTGAAGAATCAGGAAGATAGAAATTTTTAAAAATGTACAATTCAAGATACTGTGGTACATCATTTTCTTGGCAATGACCGACTAAGGAAGAAGAAAAAATGATGAGGCAGAAATGGAACCAATCCCAGGAGCAAAGTAGAGGGATGGTCCTAGAAGCTGGGGAAGGCCAAGTGCTTGAAGACAGATGCCTGCTTCTGTTGTACATTGTAGAAAAATCCCTTCTATACAAAAGTTGAAGCCTCAGCTGACAGTGAGAAGCAGAGAGGGGGTGTTTAGGTTTGAAGGAAGAGAAAAGAGTGTGAAAAGGTCCCCAATTGTGAGAAAAGGGCCCAGAACTGACAGGCATTGTGAAGGCCTGCTAAAGGGTTGAGCTATAATGCATAGAAACATATGCAGACCATTAAGCGTGTTAAATTTCAGCTTTGGTATCTCCAGGGATTACTTCTTGCAGTTTTCTGATTTTCAAAATGCCCTCCAATAAGCATATATTACTAATATGATCATAATTAGACCTTTTAAACAGTTAGAGGGGTGAAAATTAAGACATATAGTATAAGAGTGAGGGGCTCAGGATCTGGATAGGTGAGTGAGGAATCAGAAAGAGACAAGAGATACCATCATTCTGTTTGCCTATAAAAGCAATAGATGAAGGACCAGTAGTCTGATTTTCTGCAGAAATGTACAAAATGTCTTTGACCTTTCTTTCAGGGCAACAAATTGACTCCATTTCTAGGTCTGAGCTATCAATTGTGTTTCTTAGTTGAGTCTGAGAGTTTGATAGGCCAAATGGTGGAAACTGTTCCTGAGTTCTGAGACTCAGCAGGCTGCCCTTCTGGACTCTGCAGTGGTGACATGCACTTTCATCCCTCCCTGTCTTCATGGGTGTTTTAGTGGGAAGCCCAGTGAGGCTCTGTCAGGGACTATAGAGACATCTCTTACACTAGAAACTCATTAATATTTTAAAGGCAGATTGTTTGCTAAAATGGTTAAAAGTAAATGTCAGAAGTTGAGGTCCTTGACATGCTTTCAGAGTATCTTAGTCACTCCCTATTTTTTAAAATTTCAAATCAAAATCATTGTTCCAAAAGGGAATTTCAGAGATAATACATGGTTATGAAGGAATTGTTGCTAATTCCAAAACATGTTCACCCTGTTAGACCCTGTAATATTAGCTCATATGTGCTTTTATTTTGATCCATTATTGATGGGGTGGTGAGTAGGGAATTTCAGGGCAACATTTTAAGACTGAGTTCCTCTGAGCTATTTACTCTCATCTTTTTGTTGAAATCTTTAATGGGATCATAAATCTCAGCTCTAAGAACAAGATGTGGGAATTAGATCTTATGACTGTTAAAACACCACATGGAGCTCAGCTGTGTGGATGCAGAGGCAGTTACTCTGCGTGGGGTGTGAGGTAGGGTGTGTGTTTGGAACTCTGAGGGTGGCGAGTTGAAAATTTCAGATCCAAAGGCAGTTGCAGAAGCCAAGTCCTGAGTTTGACATTCGGAGAAAGGGGGATGGATTTTTCTCTTGTGGTGGAAGTAATATTTAACCTAGCAATATGTATTAAGATGATGTCACAGTTACTTCTTGAAATATAGAAACCCTTTGATGAATTTCTTTCATCTTTAAGCTCTTTCAATAATAAATCTCTTACATAATAAATCTTTTTGATAAATTTATGCAGTCTTTGTATTCATACACCAATGTAAATTCTTAAAAGGACATCACAGTTATCCTAATATTAGTTTATATGTTATTACACTGAGAACAAAGACACAATAGATAAAAAGTAGTGAATGAGCACTAGGTCTGAACTGAAAACATAATTTTGACTCTTAGATGACATTAAGGGAGCTATCTTCAAGTCAGTTGAAGGGAATTATCTGCAACTGGACATTTCTTCCTCTGAAGAAATATCTATTACTTCTTAGTAAATGTCCTGAAGTGGGGATGTGGAAGTCTCAGTTATTGCAGGTGAAAAGCTCAGGATACGACCCTGTGAGCATGGTGGGGCACCGTAGTCCCAGGCACTTAGGAAGCTGAGGCAGGAGGGCCCATTGAGGCCAGGGGTTTGAGGCTGCAGTGCACCATGTTTGGGCCTGTGTATAGTCACTGAACTTCACTTGGGTGACATCGCGAGACCCTGTCTCAAAAAAAAAAAAAAGATCTTTTAAGAAAGCTCAGAATATGCTTAGAAGTAGATTTTTCATATCTCAAGGGGAAAGGCTCACAGAACAGTATGACCAGTAACCAGCTGGACAATGATTAAAGCAGGGTTGCTTTGGCAAATGATGAGCTACACATAGGGAATTTGCCTTAAGAAATATGAACCTCATTGCCTGGCGGTCTTGACGGTCAGGGAGGCTTAATTGGTTGCCTTTGAGAAAATTATTGTCTCATGTATCACATTTGTGCAATGAAAATAATACCTATATTGTAAATTGATGGAATTTAATTAATATATTTTTCTATATCTATGTAGCTCCTATATATAGTACAAGTTTGAAACACTGTGGATTATTTTCAGGTTCCTGAGAGATGGTACCAATGGCAAAAGGGTCTCCAAAGCTACTCCTTTAGAATTAGTAGACAATCGCAACTTTGTGGACAACATGTCAGCCCAAGCACCCACAGTATCTGTCAACCTGTCCCTGTCCTTACTTCATAGGCAACACTGCAATTCTGTTGCGACTGAAAGACCTATCCATCTTTGCAATCCAAGATGCTTTGGGACAGCTGCATAGGAGTTACAGACTTTTTTTGAGTTGGAGTCTCACTCCCTTGCTCAGGCTGGAGTGCAGTGGCATGCTCACAGTCACCCCAGTGTCAACCTTCTGGACTCCTGAGATCCTTCTGCCTCAGCCTTCCAAGTAGCTGGAACTACAGATGTGTGCTACCATGGCCCGGCTAATTTTTTTATTTATTGTAAGGACAGGTCTCACCATGTTGCCCAGGCTGGTCTCGAACCCGTGGGCTCAGGCAATCCTCTCACTTTGGCCTCCCAAAGTGCTGGGGTTACAGGCTTGAGCTACTGTGCCAGGCCAGAGTTACAGGGTTTTTTTTTTTTTTTCAAATACTTATGGAATAAAAGACTGTCGTTGCCTCTCATTTTTCATGGCCAGCATAGAAAACTGATCTCAGGCTTTAGGGGGCAATAGGGGCAGCGGTCCTCATCTGAGGATGAGTCTGTATAAATCATGAAAGACTTGCCAGTCTGGGTGGGGAATAACTCCAGGTCCTGTGTGGCTGATCAGGGAGTCAGTCGCTGGCTCAACTCTGACCATCCAGGATTCTGGCAGTTGAAGAGGATCTCAGGGTGATCAAATAGAAAACTGCAGAGGGATAGGGTCAGATTAGCCCTTTCCAGTTTTATTAGAATCCCATAAAGCATTAATGACCTTTTTGCCTAAAGCCGATGCAGGGAAAATTTTAGTTCATTGACCTTCAAACAATTACAGCTCTTTGGCAAGCTTTTGGTCCTAAAAGCTGGCAGCACTTCCGAACGCTTTAGTGATGTTTATTATCTTAATAGCACCTGTCCTTTACCCTGTGCACATACTCAAAAAAAAAGTGAACTAAAAGAGACAATGATTAATTTTATATACTGATGTTTTCTTTTGAGCACAGCTGTGGCCACTTCAGTGTCCAGCAAAGTATTTATTTGGCGAGTGATTTAGGGAGTGGTGGAAAGCGGAATGGAAGAAATCTCTGGAAAGTCTTTAACACCGGGGCGTATTTTCTCCCTGTTTGACTCCAAGGAATTCCCACTCATGGAATCTGGCCTATCATAAAGAAATTTTTCCTTCTGTACTGGATTCAACTTAATAAATTATGTCCAGACTATGGTGAATGATGAGTGTTCCTCAAACCACAGCACAATAGCCTTCATAGCTGAGCTCTTAAAGAGCAGGAATTTATCCATTCCAGTTTTCTCCTGCTGGGCAGTCTTCTAGCTCAGCTGGAGCCTCTTGTTCATAATTTCTTCCCCAGATCAAGTTCTTTTTTTTCCAACCCCTAGGACATCCTGACATACACATGCATTCTTCTTCCAACTGCCTTTGTTGGCTTATATTCTGAAATAACATCACTGAAATAACATCTAAGATGACATTTGTCATCACAGAGGCAAATCCTCAATGAGGACAATATATCTTTTTTTAAAAAAAGTCATGCCTGAACCAGCAAGATTTAAAAGATCTAGAACTTTCCTACCTTTTTAAAGGTTGGTTTTTAAAAATCCGTTTGTCCCACGAAATTCATGGTTTTGAGATGGTATGAGAATGAGAAGTGTTCCTTTTAATTCCACCCACTATGATTTGTATGCCGGTTCTTCCAACCATTGTCAAATCTTGGTACACTGTCGCATCTGAGATTTCACATATCTGAATCTTTCCTAAATAATCATACTCTTTCCCAAGAGCACAGACCTAAACTATATTTCTCCTGGAGTTTGCCTTCACCCAAAAGTTCTCTCTCAAATATCCTTCTTCTAATAACTTATTTTTCTCCTTGCTAGGCACCTCAACCATCATCTCCAACCCTGCTCTTCATAGTCACTCAGTCATGGTCCCCTCAGTTTTGCTTCACTTCTTATCTACTATTTCATTTCCCTTCTCACTGCCACCCCCAAAAATGGATATACAGGCAGCCCTATTTTTGCATGCTCATGATGGATCACAGAATGACTGTGTAAAAAAGAAACTGTACAAAGTGATCTCATTCACCAAAGGGGAAAGTTATGATTGTTCTGATAATATTCATTTAGTACACTATCTTTTAAAATGTTACAAACATGAAGCAATGAAGTATTTTATTTCTTTGTAAAAATCTTATTGAGCCTAGTTTGATGCTGGCCCTCCTCTTCTCACTGCAATACTTGCAATATAGCTTGAATGTCTTTATCATGTCTTGGCAAATTGTTACAGTCCTTGCAAAGTTTGCATCACCTTCTAGAAATTTATCCTTTGTGCCTTCAATGTTAAAAAATACCTCTGAGAGTTCCTTTAATGTGAACTTTTTTTGTCATTGTCACTTTTCTGACACACCTTCATCTCTTTCATCACAACCAGTTTCCAAATTTGTGTTGCTAAGCTTGTCTTCGCTAAGGTCCTCTGCACATCGGGAGTCTCTCAGTGTCAATATTCCCACAGTTAGCAGCTATTTCTTCCATAGCTCCATTTGTATTCAATATTCCATCTGAATTTCACTTCAGAGTTCTCCAGAGAAACATAATCAATAGGACACACACACACACACACACACACACACACACAAAGATTTATTGTATTATGGAAATTGGCTTACACAATTATGAAGACTGAGAAATACAAGAGAACCAAGAAAGCCAGTAAGATAATTCAGTCTGAAGTCCAAATCCAAAGGCCCCAAAATCAGGAATGCCAATGTTTGAGAGCAGGAGAAGATGAATGTCCTAAGTCAGAATAAATTTGCCCCTCCTCCACCTTCTTGTTTTATTGGGTGATGCCTGCATACTTTGGTGAGAGTGAACTGATCTTTACTCAGTCTACTGATTTAGGAGTGCATGCTACTGTCTTATGCAAATACTCTCACAGACCCACAAAAAATAATGTTTTACCAGCTATCAGGGCACCCCTTAGCCTTGTCAAGTTGATGCATAAGAATAATCATCATACAGTTATCTATTTCTGTTTCTTTGTTGTATTTTCATCTTGTGGCACTTCAACTGTTGGCCACTTTTCTATTTTGATTAGCTATTTTGGAAAATGTTATGTAGGTTTGTCACTGGAAGAAATGGAAGCAACACAATGACATGCTTTGCTGTCAAATGTATAAACTGAATAACAGATGTGTAGTGACAAATTACTGATAGACATTAGAAGAAGGGACACGATTGGTCACAGATCATAATGCCTATCTGTTATGCTTGTAGTAATTTGTGGGTTAAATACCTAGCAGTCAAGTTTATACCATGGTGGCCAGCACGGTGGCTCAGCCTGTAATCCCAGCACTTTGGGAGGCTGAGGCAAGAGGATTGCCTGAGCCCGGCGGTTCAAGAACAGCCTGGGCAACTTGGTGAGACTTTGTCTCTACAATAAATCACAAAAACTAGCTGGGTGCAGTGGCATGCATCTGTAGTTCCAGCTACTTGGAAGGCTTGGGTGGAAGGACCACCTGAGCCCAGCAGATCAAGACTGCAGTGGTCGTGAGCGTGCCACTGCACACTCCAGCCTGGGCAACAAGAGTGAGACTCTAACTCAAAAAAAAAAAAAAATACACACACACACACACTCACACATACCATGGTAACTGAAATATGAACAGTGTTGTTGGGGTACTGATACCATTTAACTAAACTATGGTTAACAGAAATCTGTGTAATACTGGAGCTTTGCTAAACATGGATGGACTGATTATTACTAGGACAATTTTCCTGGACTCTGCTTTTTAAATTTTTAAATTATATTTTGGAGAAAAAAATGCACCATTTCATGTTTTAAATATGTCTTTTTGGGTTGGTAAAAAGAGTATTTTCTATATAGGATGGTCAATTAAAGGCAGCTGTAAACTTTCTAGGGTATACAAACACTATACAATTCTTTTTTTAGCTTTTTTAAGTTAATGCTATATAAGTATTAATTATTTTTATTTTTATTTTATTTTATTTTATTTTATTTTTTGAGTTGGAGTCTCACTCTCGCCCAGACTGGAGTGCAGTGGCCGCTCTCGGCCACTGCAACCTCCACCTGCTGGGCTCCGGCGATCCTTCCGCCTCAGCCTTCCAAGTAGCTGGAACTACAGCCGCATGCTACCACGCCCGGCTAATTTTTGATGTATTGTAGAGATGAGGTCTCGCCAAGTTGCCCAGGCAGGTCTTGAACCCGCGGGCTCAGGCAATCCACTCACCTCGGTCTCCCAAAGTGCTGGAATTACAGGCTGAGCCACTGAGCCCGGCCAAGTTTTATTTTTTATTTTAAAGATGTGGGGTACAATTCAGGATTAGGTATACAAGTGGTAATCATACAGGTAAAATTTGGGCCCCACTTCACCTGGTTTGAGATCAGGTACCTTTATTGATGGTATGTGCCCCTCCCCACCTTCCCTGGAAGTTTCTGGTTACTGCCAATCCCTTTCATATAGTATTATGGTAAATGTTCAGGGTCCACTTATGAGTGAGAACATGTCATACTCAGTTCTTTGTTTCTGGGATGGATCGCTGAGTATTACAGACTCTAAATCCATCCAAGTTGCTGTGCAGTTTATAATTTTGTCCTTTTTATGGCTGCATAATATTCCACCGTGTATATGTACCACATTTTAAAAAATCTAGTTCACTTTTGAAGGGCAGCACGGTTGGTTCCATGTTTTTGCTATTGTGAATATAGCTGCAATAATTGCTGGGTTGTATGGAAGGTCAATTTCTAGTACTTTTAGAAATCACCACACTGTTTTCCATAGAAGTGGAACTACTTGTTATTCCCACCAGCATCTCTTGTTTTGTGTTTTATTAATGATGGCCATTCTTACTGGAGTTAGGTGATATCTCAATGTGGTTTTCATTTACATTTTTCTGATGATTAGTGAGGCTGGGAATTTTTTCATGTGTCTGTTGGCTGCTAGTATGTCTTCTTTTGAGAGGTGTCTATTCATGTCTTTTGCCCACTTTTTAATGTGGCTGCTTGTTTTTTGTTTTTTTTTCCTTTCGGCTCATTTGAGTTCCTTGTGGTCCTGGTTGTTAGGCCTTTGTCAGATATACTGTTGGCAAATTTTTTCCCAGTCTGTGGGTTGTCTCCCTGCTCTCTTGATGGTTTCTTTTGTTTTGCAGAAGCTTTTCAGTGTGATGAAGCCCCATTTTTTCTATCTTATCTCTTATGGCATAGGCTTTTGGGGTTTTGATCAGGAATTGGTTGCTATTCTGATTTCAGCAAGGGTGCCTCCTGCATTTTCGAAGATTCTTAAAGGTTAAGGTTTCACATTCAGGTTTTTGATCCATTTGGAGTTGATTTTTGTGCATGGAAATTGGTAGGGGTCCGGTTTCACCCATCTGCATGTGCTCAGTCAGTTTTATCACCACTATTTACGAAAGAAGTTCTCCTCTCCCCAGTGGATGTTGATGGAGGCTTTCTCAAAGATGAGTTGGTTGAGAAATTGAGTTTTTGCTTCTGGACTCTCTTTCATTGGTCTATACGCCTGTTCTTGTACCAATACTGGGCTGTTTTGATTATTGTAGCCTTACACTAGAGTTTAAAGTCTGGAATTGTGAAACCTCTCACTTTGCTTCTTTTGCTAAGGATTGTTTTGGCTATCTGTGGTCTTTATGTTTCCATATGAATTTCTGTATTTTTGTTCCCAGGTTTGAGAAGAATAATGTTGGTAATTTAATGGCTATTACATTGAATCTGTAGATTGCCCTGGGTAGGATGCACGTCTTAACAGTGTTGATTCTTCCAATCCATGAGCATGAAATATTTTTCCATTTGTTTGAGTCATCTTTGATTTCTTTGAGCAGTGTTTTATGGTTTTCATTGTAAAGATCTTTCACTTCTCTGGTTAGGAAGATGCCAAGGTATTTCGTGTGTGTTTGTGTGTCTACCGTGAGTGTGATTGTATTTTTTTTTTTTTTTTGAGTTGGCGTCTCACTCCATCCACCAGACTGGAGTGCAGTGGCCGCTCCCGGCCACCGCAGCCTCCACCTGCTGGGCTCCGGCGATCCTTCCGCCTCAGCCTTCCGAGTAGCCGGAACTACAGACGTGAGCTACCACGCCCAGCTAATTTTTTTGGTTTATTGTAGAGATGAGGTTTCGCCTGCCCAGGCGGGTCTCGAACCCACGGGCTCAGGCAATCCACTCACCTCAGCCTCCC
>CAUYQG010018671.1:0-11183 GCA_963574415.1 Tarsius wallacei
TGGGAGGCTGAGGTGAGTGGATTGCTTCAGCCCGCGGGTTCAAGACCCGCCTGGGCAACTTGGCGAGACCTCATCTCTACAATAAATCAAAAAAATTAGCCGGGCGTGGTAGCACGCGCCTGTAGTTCCAGCTACTTGGAAGGCTGAGGCGGAAGGATCGCCAGAGCCCAGCAGGTCGAGGATGCGGTGGCCAGAAGCGTCCACTGCACTCCAGTCTGGGTGACAGAGTGAGACTCCAACTCAAAATAATAATAATAATAATAATAATAATAATAATAATAATGAAGCCAGAACTACAACAAAGAACTGACTCAAGGACCAGGGTCCCCTGTTGCTGGGACCAAGGGAAAATACTTCTCTTTAAAATAAAATAAGCTGGGCACGGTGGCTCACACCTATAAACTCAGCACTTTGAGAGGCTGAGGCGAGAGGATTGCCTGAGCGCATGGGTTTGAGACCAGCCTGGGCAAATTGGTGAGACCTCGTCTCTACAATTAAAAAAAAAAAAATTAGCTGGGTGTGGTGGCACGCACCTGTGGTTCCAACTACCTGGAAGGTTGAGGTGGAAATATCATCTGAGCCCAGCAGGGCGAGGCTGCCGTGGCCATGAGTGTGCCACTGCCCTCCAACCTGGGCGACAGAGTGAGACTCCAACTAAAAAAATTAAAAAAAATAAAAATATAATAATAAGAAGAAATGCAGTCTGTCTTCCAGGGTCTAAAGAAAAGAAAGAGAGAGAGAGAAACAAAGAAGCCACTTACTTTCCCCTGAAGATTCAGTGTTGTCTCAAGATCTCTTCCTTCTTTCCTGAAGGTACACTCAGTTCTGGAGCAGAAGCTAGGAAACTACTCTTAGATAGCTTTCCCCACCCTTTTTAATCTTGTGAAAGAGCTGCCAATTTTAGAAATTCCTCCTTTGATCAGAAGATAAAGCAGAACAATGCTGCGGAACTAAGTGGATTTCTAAGGGACATTCTTCTAGGGTGTATAAAGCTTGCCTGGAAGTGTGTGAGCAGGAGGGGGTTGGGGTTGGTAGAAAGCTAGGAGTGGGAGGAGATACGGAAGCCATAAGGAATAACCACACATCACATTCCCCATAGAACAGAAACCCTATCCCATCCTCCCATCTCTGGGGAGGTATAGGCATGTTTATTATAGCGATGAGAGGGTTTCATTCACTGTACATTCTTACTTTGTCACAGTCCCTCTCTCCCAAATGGAAAAAAAAAAAATCAAACCAATTTCCCGTATTTGCTGAGGTAAGTTTCAACTTTTCTTAGAGCCTTCTCATTATATGTTTATGTGTGTGTGTGCCGACACACACACACACATAAAATTGTTTTTTGTTTTTTTTGTTGGAGTCTCACTCTGTTGCCCAGGCTGGAGTGCAGTGGCACGGTCATCGCCACCACAGCCTCCATCTGTTGGGCTCAGGTGATCCTTCCACTTCAGGCTTCCAAGTAGCTGGAAGCACAAGCATGGGCCACCGCCCGGCTGATTTTTTAATTTATTGTAGAGAAGAGGAGGTCTTGCCAAGTTGCCCAAGCTGGTCTCGAACCTGTGGGCTCAGGCAATCCTCTTGCCTCTGCCTCCCAAATTGCGGGGATTACAGGCGTGAGTCACTATGTCCAGTTTAGAATTGCTTTAAAACTAAGAATTACAGCCTAAATCAGTCTACCACACTAGACTGTGAACCTTAAGTGTGGATCTCCTTCTACCATTTAAGGGACAATTGGTTGTAAAACCCTAAGGAATCATGCATCTGTCCCTACCTAACATCTTTGTGCCCCAGCTTCATCATCTGTAAATAGGAATAATTTTCCTATCTGCTTCACATGGTTATGTAATTTTTTAGTCTAACACGTGAGGGCTAAATGCTTTACAAGCATAATCTCACTCGATTGTCAGGAAGGTATTATTATGGAGATTGATGTGAACACATTTTGTAACGTAAAAAGAGCCGTGTGGTTGTGAGTTATTATTTTGGGCATTATCTTCCTTACCTTGCTGTTGTGAGGACTAAAAGAGACACTGACCTGAAAGCGCTTTACAGGCTACCAAGCACTTTACACAACCCACGTGACAGTCTACTAATTACACACCCCACAGCACCTAATCCACCCGCAGGAATCGGTAAATGCGGGTTGGAATGAACGATTTCATGTCTTGCTTGTTCCTTTCAGTCGTCCAGTCACAAACTAAACTCGGCGCTGACTGGGGCCAAGCCCATAAATCTGGGAACCACAGTTTAGATAGAGTCGGGTGCGGAGTCCCGGGAGAGGCCACGGGTACAACAGGGGTACTTCGGGGCTCAGGCCAGGTGGCGTGGCTTCGGACGCAGGGCTGGAGAGGTGGCCAGTTGGGGTGTCTGGAGGACCCCTTCCCTGGTCCGGGGTCTGAGGCTGCACGGTGGAACGTCCAGGGCCCACTCAGCATTCCCCAGGAGGGAGCCGGACCCAGACCCCCAGCACTGCAGCACCCCAGCGCCCCAGCTGAAGCCTCACGGGACGCGCTCTAGCCCCGCCCACAGCTCAGGTAGGCTGCCCGCCCCAGCCAATCCGCATGAAACCTGGGCGCGGAAGGCGGTGCTTCCCTGGCCGGAAGTGACGTGGTGCTTGGCTGGCCGCGAAGTCGGCTGAAGCTCCCCGCGGCCGCTGAGCCAGCTGAGGGGAAAATGGCTCGGATTGCGGCGGCTTCGGCGGCTCAGGTTGTGGTGCAGGCGGAGGCTCAGGCAGCGTGAGGTGAGGAGCGGTCGGTGCGACTGGGGCGGGTACTGGGACGCTGCTCTGCGAAGGCGGAGAGGGGCCCCGGGATGGAGGGGTGCCGCGTCGCGGCCCCCAGTCCCCGGGTGCCCGCCCGCCTCTGACCCTCCATCCCGTGCTCTTGGCGCTGCCCAGCCGGACTCACCTCCCCGCGGGCCTTGCTTCCACTCAGGCCGTGGCCAGCCGCCCCGCGGGGGGTGCAAGGGGCCCGCGCCCCCACCAGGCCCCTCTTGTCGGGAGCGGAGGTGCGCCAGGGAGTTAGTTTTGTCCCAAAGGGAGAGGGGAGGTCACCCCCTTGTCTCTCGGGATCGAGCTGGAGCCGCAGTGGCCGGTCCTGTTCTCTTGTCAGTTCTGGCGGGTGTGTGTTGCCTTCCCAGTTAGGGCCCCTTCTTTCACCTCCCGTCCCATCTCTGGCTTCGGGGGGCCAGGGACCCTTTTTCTTCTCCCCGGGCCCCCCACCCCACCCCCACCCCGTTGCCTTTTGCCGCGAATCCACTTGCTTTGGGAAGACTATGATTCCAGTGTGTACTTTGAGGATACTTAGAGCATCGTCTTCCTGGGAGGACGGTCAGATTAAAAATATTTGCGTAACTCTTCCTGAGTGACGGAGGAACAATAAATAATTGAAGGGGAAAAAAGCACATACTGATTTTCCTCTCTGCATTTTTGGCTTTCAAGGCGAGATTCTCCAGCTGTGGAATTGTTTTCGGGGGGAGGGGAGCAGGGATTGAGGAGGGAAACGAGGAAGGAGAAACTAAGTGAGTAAAAAAATCTGGCAGTAAAGCCCGTGGAGGAGAGAGCCCGTGGTAGTTCTTTTCCCGTGTTGGTCTGATCGGAATTGAGGTTATAATTATGTTTGTATTTGGAGTAGTGAGTGTTTGGATTCAGAGTGAATCGAAAGGAGGCCTTCCTCTTTGAACCAGATTACTTAGTAAAGAGGTGTCCTATAGTCTTTCCAGGTGGGTGTCGGGCTGAAAAACTGTGTTGGGAGAATTTTTTTTTTTTTTTTTTTTAGTTGGAGTCTCACTCTGTTGCCCAGACTGGAGTGCAGTGGCCGCTCCCAGCCACCGCAGCCTCGACCTGCTGGGCTCCGGCGATCCTTCCGCCTCAGCCTTCCAAGTAGCTGGAACTACAGGCGCGCGCTGCCACGCCCGGCTAATTTTTTGATTTATTGTAGAGATGAGGTCTCACCAAGTTGCCCAGGCGGGTCTCGAACCCGCAGGCTCAGGCAATCCACTCACCTCAGCCTCCCAAAGAGTGGGATTACAGGCTGAGCCACCGAGCCCGGGTGGACATGGAATCTTCCAGTCACACCACCTGTTTACCTCTCAGCTCTACCACTTACCACCTTTGTGAACCCAGGCAACTAAATAAACTCATTTGTGCCCCAGTATCCCATCTGTAAGACAGAGATAAAAACAATAAATTGCAATTCTTAAATAAGTTTGTATGTATAAAGCATTTAGAACCATGCCTGACACATGTGTCTGTTGTGTCTGCTCTAGTTACACAAAGCCTTTTAGTCCCATCTTATTTTAGTCCATGTGCAAGAATTACTTTGAAAAAAATGAAAATTAATTTTAAAAATAATCTAAAATAAAGGTTAGAGATTTGCTGCTTACCAGTATTTCTGAGATGTTAGACTGTGAGTGCAGATTTACAGAAAAGAGTTTGATGCAATTTCTTCATTTTTAAAATGGGCATAATACCCTGCCTCATAGAGTAGCAAAGAGAATCAAATCCATTAACACATATGAAAGGACTAAAATGACTCCAGGACTGTGAGAAGGGCTCAACAAATATATGTCCTCATCCCATTCCCTAAATTATAGAACATTTTATCAACAAAAAATATAATCAATAAAGAGAAGTTAAAAGCATTAGGGGAAAGAAAAGTTAGGGAGATAAATAATAGTTGTCAAGTTCTCTACATAAAGATAGTGCCCAACTGCTCTCTATCTTTAGGGAAGGGGACACAAGAAACCACTGCAGTTCTGAAATAAGAAAGACTTTGGTCATAAGAAGGAACATTAAACATAGAAATGGATATGGAAGGAAGCATTGGAAGTTCCTTCTTGGGGAAGTTTTTAAAAGCAGAATCCAGTTCCATGGTTTAGGATGACTCGCCAATGCTCCTAGCAACACAACAGTGATGAAACTATGAAACCTTCTTCAATCAGAATCCATGATTCATCAAATGTAAGCATTTGGCCATCCATGTACAAGGGAGGACGCAAAATAATGGGAATTACCTTTTGGAGGGCTGGCCCGTTATCGTACTGACTTCCCCTATTAGGTAAGTATTCTAGGCAGTGTACCAGCTAGCATTGTTGTGAGAATCTGTGAGAGGCTTCAGCGAATTTTTTTTTTTTTTTTTGGTGGGAGAGATTCTTTCAATGTGTTTGCCCATTTCATGATGGGTGATTTACAAGCACACCTGCCCACACCATGCTGAGTATTTAGCAGTTTTTGACCTAAAACAGCATGACTTTCGTGTCCCACCTTCCCTATTCACTCAATGTCACCCTGAAAGATTTCTGTTTGTTTCCCCAGATAAAAAAAGTCCTCAAAGGGAAACGTTTTGCCAATGTGGAAGAGGTAAAACCAAAAAAAAAAACGGTGGAAGCACTAAAAGGCATCAAAATTGACGAGTTCATAAATTGTTTTGAGCTGTGGAAAAAGTTCCTCAACAGGTGTATTGCATCAAACAAAGAGTATTTTGGAGGAGACTAAAGTTTAAAATGTAAGAATAAATCAACAATTTTTTTAGTAAATAAATTCTGGGGATTTCTGGACCCCCCTCCCTTGTATGTGGGGCATTCGAGGAAACATGCCAACCCTGGTTCTTTGATGAGGCCAGATCCACAGACGCACCATAGTCAGCCATTCAGGACCCTCCACCCAAGCCCCACTGTTTGCACCTGGTTTTCCTTCTCTCTTCATCTTCTCTCTAGTTTAATCTCTTCATGTTCTGACTTTGTCCCTGCCTCCTACCCTTCCTAGAATCAATTCTGTCCATTATCTCTCTGTGGGTACTGAGAATTTGGGACATCTCCATAATTTACCACGCCTTCAAGGTGAGGCCTTTGCACTTCAGCTAGTAGGGTGCATTGTTAGAAGGTAAAACAAGGGAAATATTCAAGTCAGTTGTAAAGCAAATGAATATATTAAAGGATATGTATTTCTGGAGACCACTGACTTAATTGGGAAATAAGTGAGCTGATGTGGAATTTGAAAGCCTCTATAAGTAAGCTTTTTTTCAAGGTCAAACGTACCTCTAGACACAGTAAATGCAACAGGATTCAAAGTCAGAACCTGGTTCTATTTCGAGCCCAGCACTACTTCTGTCTCTATTCTTCTCTCCATGCTCCCACCCATCCCATTCTTCATCCCCATTCTTCTCCCCAGGAGAGTTTATTTAATCACCAAATTGGTCCTTTTCACCCAGAACACTGCTTAGTCATGGACGCTGTGTAACAGATCATGAGCATGGAGAGGGACATGTCTTTTCCTGCTCTCTTCCAGGTGGCTGGATGTGTAGGCTGACTCAGGATCTGAGAGACCAGACTGTGAGAGAAGTCACAGTGGTGGGGAAGTCTGTGTGAACAAACAAATAACAGATGAGCAAGGTCCATATAATATTAGGGATGTGTCATCTTCGGCGACTTACGTTGGTGGGAAAAAACCTTTATGAAATTATTGGAAATCGAGATAGAAGTGTGAAATTTAAAAGCCTGTGTTTGGGATACCATGCTTCAAAGATTCAGCTTTGTGAGAGGCAGAGGTAAATTTACAGAGAGGGACTGGAAACACTCCAAATTGGCACACTTACAGAACACTATTGTTCAGAAAGGGAATATCGGAAACAGGAGGAATTGATCTGGTTTTGAAACAGATTTTGGTCTTATAATCAAAAGAGGACAAGAAAAGAAAACCAAAAAAAAGAGAGGATGCATTGTCATCCAAGAAACACTGTCAGTTCTTCCCAGAATAAAGGAAAAATGAGGACAACATCAGGAGCAAGTCGAAATTTTTAAACCTACTTGGGCCAGCCTGAAAAAGTAGGGTAACAAGAAAGAAATGGAGCACTAGAAACATATCCTACGGCTGCAAAAAAAAATAGAGGTGTTAAAAAGAAAAGCTTCTAGTGACATTAAAGTAGAATAAGATAAAGTCAGCACAACTAAATAGCTAAGAAAAGGCAAGATTTGGGAGAAGAGTGTATGAGAAGGATAAATTGTTTTCTTCAGGGCCCCAAAAAGGTTAGATTATGAAAGCAACAACTACTGGTTCAATTTAGAAATCTACTGAGGACAGGAGTTCTTTTTATATACCTTTATTAGAGGTCTGGAGTTGTAATAGTTGGTTTAGAACTATTGTCTAGAAGCTGGTGAGGTACTAAATAAAGATATTCAATGAATGTTTGTTAAGTATCCTATAAATGGCTTCCATTTTTAATTTCTGTATCTCTTATACCTAAATGTGTAATTTATATAAAAAAATCAAATGGGGTTAAAAATTGCATGATTAATCTTGAAATGGGAATGAAAATTAGCATGTTTACACATCATATAGCGGGGCGTACTTAGAAATTCAAGTCTACTGATGAGCTAAAACCAGTTTCTGACATTAACCACACAATCTTCCATGATATTCTCTGGGTAGATATAAGTGTAACTATAGCCATAGCCACATGAGTAGTTGAAATAATTAAAAATCCTTTTAAACACTATACATTTGGATAGAATACACATGTAAATTGTGGATGTTAATCACTTTATTAACAAGATACTATTTTGAGTATGTGTTTTAGCTGGGAGTTGTGTTACAAACATCCCAGAGCAAAATAAAAGTGCTCATTTTCAAAGGTTTAAATCCCTCACAGGTATATCTTCGGGCAGCATAATTATAAGGGAAAAAGGAGCTCTAACTCTCTCACTAAAAAGATATGGATTGGAATGTTCCATTATAATTCCCATACTAATATCTTCTGCCAACATATAGAATGGCCCATTAAATTCACAACAGTTCAGATAAAGAATACATTTACCACTACCAAGTAGAATGTTGTTAAAAAATTAATCTAACACATTGAGCCCTCCTCCCCTAAGAATACACTGTATAAAGTCTGGCTTGCAGTATACCTGCAACCAATGGAAAGAAAAGGAGGTTTTCTTACATAACACATTCCACAAGTCTCTTCCATTCCCAATTATTTTCTGATTTTTAAGGGAATCCAACAGAAGTATTTCATAGCAAGACTTTTCTTTTATTTTTCAGTACCAGTTTTCATGCACACTTGAAGAAATTGATAATAACCTGCTTCATTTGCAGAAAATGCACCATAGCTTATAACTTCAAGTTTATTTCCTTGAACTTTGCAATGAGACAACTTCAGTATTTAGGCAATCAAGAATTCTTCCTAGAGCAATCTGTAAGAAACATGACTGTCTTAACAGCAGAAAAATGAAATATGCAGTTTGCTTAATAAAGTGAGACTCTTCAATTCACCCACAAAACAAAATGTACTCTAGATATGCCATTGTTTGATCAATACAGGAGTCGTCAAATTCTGTACAATAAAACTTAATAGGCTCTAGGTGATATATTTTGATTTTTTAAATTCTAAATTCTAACCTAAAACAAACACAGAAAATATTTTAAGAAGTCCATAGTAGATCTCCTTGATTTGTGAAAAATCAATGTCCTGAGTATTGTATAAACATAGACTTAAAACTGGATATGACATGATTTCAGATAATCAGTTACTTTTCTAATCCTAGCAAGTTTAGATTTAAAAAAATAATAATAACCTGGCTCGTAAAATTTTATATCCTTTAAAAGAGCACATGCATTTTAAATTAAACAAAATGTTACTAACAAAGGAATATTCTGATTATTTAGAGCAATGTACTTGAAAAATATCAGTTGTGTGATTGCCTTATAAGTACCTAAAATTCTTTAGGATTATCAAAGCACTGATTTCAAATAATAGTATCTATATTCACAAAGTAGTACTGCTGATTTCTCTTGGTGAGTTCCATGAGATACTAGATTTCCTTATATTAAAAATCTCTTTTTTTTTTTTTTGCTTTATGTGCCAAACTACTAGATTGAGTGGTATTTAAGTGTTGCATTTTACAGACAGAGCCAACTTGATATTGACACATATTTATTTTTATGACAAATATGACAAATATATATAAATCTATGTATATAGATTCTATATACATATACATAAATCTATATGCATAGATTATATATATATCATAAGATCACAGACTATAGGATTGAAAAGTACCTTTTGAGAAGTATATTATCCAGCAAAATATGAATGCAAAAATAAATTTATTGTGGTACCATGCTTTGTTAAGAAATCAAACAAAAAAGGAAGTACTAGGCTGAGCACAGTAGCTCACATCTGTAATCCCAGTGCTTTGGGAGACCAAAGCAGGAGGATTATTTGAGCCCAAGAGTTCAAGACCAGCCTGGACAACATAGCAAGACCTTGGCTCTACAACAAATTTAAAAAATTAGCTGGGCATGGTGTCATGTGCCTCTAGTCCCAGCTACTTGGGAAGCTGAGGCGAAAAGATTGCCTGAGCCCAGGAGGTCAAGACTGCAGTAAAGTGATCGCACCACTGCACTCCAGCCTACGTGACAGAGTGATACCCCAGCTCAAAAAAAAAAAAGAAAAAGAAAAAGAAAAGAAAACGCTAGTATTCATAGTTTTAACATAACATTGCTTGATGTTTAAAGTAAGATGGGCTAATTATAAAAACTTAGAGAGCACGAAGGGAAAAAAGCTATACTACCCATAATCCTACCACACAAAGATTTTCTTTTATGCCTAGAGTTAAAAAGTGCAATTCACCCAAATACCCAACAGGAGGAACATGTTTAAATGTATTTTAGTATATTTTCTTTTTGTTCTATTTCCAATGCATTTTTGTACATAGTTGATGTCTTACCCCAGTATTCAAGTTGATACATTTTGAAGTGGTTTCCCAACCTTTTTTCTCTTTTTCCTCCTGCCAGCCTTTTCTCCCATTCTCTATTCCATTAGAATGCAACTGCTTAATCCATATGACAAAATATTGTATTTGTCTAGACTTGGTGTTGATTCACCTCACCCTGAAAACATTAGTATGGACAAACACTTCCCCACTTCTCAACCCATTTCTGAAATAAAATGAAGGTTTAAAATATACCTGTACTCATATGTTCATTGCAGCACTATTCAAAATAGCAAAATCATGAGGCCAACCTAAGTGTCCACCAACAATTGGCTGAATAAAGAAAATATGGTATATATACACCATGGAAAACTATGCAGTCATAAAGGAATGTCCTTTGCAGCAACATGGATGGAACTGTAGATTATTATCCTAAGTAAACTGACTCAGAAACAGAAAACCAAACACCACATGTTCTCACTTATATATGCAGGAGCTAAATGGACACAAAGATGAAAATAACAGACACTGGGAACACCAATAAGGGGTGAGGTAGAGGAGTGAGGGTTCAGAAATTACCTATTGTGTACAATATTTGCTATCTTGGGAATGGGTCACTTGAGACCCAATCCCCACCACTGTACAATATGTCCAGGTAACAAACATGCACAAGCACCCCTGAATCTAAAATAAAAATGGAAAAGAAAAAAAAACTTTACTGCAAAGATTTTACCAACTTATTTATTGACTTTGTCTCTACTATGCTAAATCTGATGGTATTGCTGAGGTTTGTTTCCATTTGTAAGAAAAGACTACCCTTAACTGGAGTAACTGTAGCTATTCATCCACATAATTTTATTTTTAAATGGAAGACATAATATAAACAAATCCATCTACCAAAAGAACTAGGAGCATATACACTTGTAAATGGGGGACAGTTTTGTCTTAAATTAGACCTACTTTGGGTATGATTTCATTATATTTTCCTCTTGATTCAAGTAGAAATCCGTGGGAGAAAAAAAAAATTAAGCTGCTTTGGTTCCCTCTCTCATTATGCCCAATGACTGCCAGGAATATTAATGCAAGAAATATCAGGAGGATTAAGATACTAGTTAGGTAAATAAGCCAAAAAAACAAACAAACAAAGCTGAAGCACTAGTTCATAAGAGAAGAAATTTAATTGGTAAACAGATGTTATTATTTAGTGCTCAGCTTAAGTGATTATATTAATGTAAATGTAAGTTACAAATTTTTTTTTTTTTTTTTTTTGAGTTGGAGTCCCACTCGATCGCCCAGACTGAAGTGCAGTGGCCGCTCCCGGCCACCTCAGCCTCGACCTGCTGGGCTCCGGCGATCCTTCCCCCTCAGCCTTCCAAGTAGCTGGAACTACAGGCGTGCGCTACCACGCCCGGCTAATTTTTTTGATTTATTGTAGAGATGAGGTTTCGCCTGCCCAGGCGGGTCTC